>WWET01003090.1:95879-115781 GCA_011038615.1 Limnodynastes dumerilii | reverse complement strand
TGGGTTGGGTTCCCCCCATTACGCATGTCGCATCTCCGCAGTGAAGGCGGAGATAGACATGCTAATGATGGTACAGGGTGGGGGAAGCCCTGTTACGATCAGGTATGCGGCCGTAATGCCACATACGTGATGGTAA
Source organism: Limnodynastes dumerilii (assembly GCA_011038615.1). Classification (NCBI taxonomy): domain Eukaryota; kingdom Metazoa; phylum Chordata; class Amphibia; order Anura; family Limnodynastidae; genus Limnodynastes; species Limnodynastes dumerilii. The sequence goes on along the minus strand of WWET01003090.1, from coordinate 115,645 downwards.
AAGTTAGGGTAGAAATTTGGACACGTAAGTCTCCAGATTTCCTACTGACAGCGCGGAGTGCACGGGTCATGCACTCCCCACTACAATGCCGGCTGTACTGACCTCGGGTGTACTTAAGGCGCCCATAGGTCAGGATCCAGCCCATAGTCTGTATTGTGTGGCCGTGATTAGGATGAAGTGGGAACTGTATAGTGGATACTAAGAGGCTGTTTGTATTGTATAGTAGTGGCTATGATTTGCTTTTTTTTACAGGGCCATAACTAGTGGGTGGCCGCACAGTGTGCAAACCTTAAAGGGGCACAAGTAGTTTAATATTTATGGTTAAGTTGGCTTGGAATTCAGGGTGAGGGGCACCATTTTTCCAGGGGGAACTGAAATTTCTAGTTACGGCTCTGTTCTTTTGTTGTGGTTACAAGATTTTTTTATGATGCTTACATGAATACTATACTCTATTAACTATAATGTGAAATTATTAAACAGGTGGGTGCAAATTTAAAGTTTGCAGGGGGGCGCCGAACACCCTAGCACCGGCCCTGAGGGGAACATTTGTCTGTAGCGATGATGTCTGTGAAACTAGCTAGATACAGAGTCAGGAAGGAGCTAGTGATATTACCATCCACATCCTGCTCTGGTATAATAATAGAACAGCCTTTATTAGAGCTCTTTTTTTGGTATAATAAAATAAAATAGGTGCACTGCACATTTTGGAAGAGGTGGTACAGTGCACACAGTGTGCAATAGCATACATTGTACAGGGCATATCATTTTTGGTGTGCCTTGCAAATTAATATTGACTTCTGATGAGTCTCGTACTACAGACCCTTAGTAGGGCTCTGACTTAAAGCAGTACTGTTGACAGACATTTTTTCAATTCAGAAAAACCATTTAGAGTTGCCATTGAGGTTTCTAAATTGTTAATATCAGCAACTGTTAAAAAAAAGACAAAAAAACTGTTGGGACACTTTGCACATTATTGTGTGTGTTTTGGAGGTGGTGGCGATAATGGGCCAGATCCAGACCTACGCTCGTTAGCGTATTTACGCTCGCTGTAGTCATAAAAACAATGTTTTCCATGTTCTGCGTATGCACATGGCAGATGTTACGACCAGAAGACTAAGGTCAACAGCGTAACTACGAAACAAAGGGGTGTGCCAGACATACGACACTCCTAATTACGCTTCGGAGACGGGGTGAGGCATGTAAATCATACAGTGTGGGCGTGTTTAGGTGCGTTGGTACGTTCAGCCATTATGGCCGACAGCAGTTATGCTTGGAAAAGTTAGGGTAGGGTTTGGTAAGCGTAAAACGGCAAAAATACGTATGACCAAGGGGAGTGTCTAGGAGAGGGCATAGTAATTACAAAAGCGTAAATACGCTACGCGTTGAAACGTAACCCAAACGAAAGTCTGGATCAGGCCCAATGTGTACAGTATAAACTACATTGTACAAGGCATATCTTCATCATTTTTTTACTAGTCAATCACTAACAGTGTGTCACGTTTATTTGGGGTGTAAAAGGCATATCATCATCTTTTATTTTTAATAATTTAATGAATTACTGTTTTAAAGCAGATTTTTTTCTAGCAAGTCGCCAGTAGTGTGAAGTGTCACATGTGACATTCTGAATGTGTCATAATTATTTAAGGTGTTTGGAAGAGGTGGTAAATTAATAAGACCGTGTACACCCAGTGTACATTACATTGTGTACAAGGCATATCATCATCATTTATTTTAATAATAGAATAAATTACAGTTTGAAAGCAGAATTTTTCCTAGCAAGTTACTAATAGTGTGATGTGTCACATGTGACATTTAAAACATTTCACATTTATTTAGGTGTTTGGAGGAGGTGGTAAATTAATAGCACCATGTACAGCCAGTGTACATTACATTGTACAAGGCATATCATCATCATTTATTTATAATAATTGAATTAATTACAGTTTGAAATCAGGATTTTTCCTAGACAGTCACTAATAGTATGATTTGTCATGTGTGACATTTAGAACATTTATTTAGGGTGTTTGGAGGTGGTGGTAAATTAATATTACTGTGTACAGCCAGTGTACATTACAAAGTACAAGGCATGTCATCATCATTCTGTTTAATTAATATTCTACATGAAAGCAGCATTTTTACTAGCCAGTCACTATGCAGTTATAATGGATAATGGATCATTTTAGCATTCTACAGAACAAAAGCTTCCCTGTACTAGTGCTGGAACTGCCAATGATATTTCTTCTTCATCGTGTACTAATAAATATAGTTCATGGGTAAGAAAAAGAGGTAAGAAAGGGCACTCCAAATACAAAAACTTTGTATCCACCACAAGGTATGATGCTTAGTGCAGACAAATTGCACATTGCCAACATACCATACACCACATGCAGTGACAAGGAAAGGCTCAGAATATTGCCTTTATTTGTAAGTGCTGGTCCTGCTAGTCCTCTTACAAGCACTAGAATTCCCAGTGCAAAAGCCAATGCCAAACATACTTCTCCACAAATTTGTTATCCATAGGCTAAGCCTGTCACCTGTAGCGCAGACAGATCTGTGTCCAAAATGAACACTAATCCCCAAGATGAAATTGTGGGTTCACAGACTTCACAGATTCATGGGAAGAGTGAAAGGGTGTGCATAAATAACGTGTGTGAGTCAGACATTTTTGATTCAAACACTAATCCTAGAGAAGCCTCTGTCCTCCATTTTTAACCCCTCTTTAAATGTGAGGATGAACAGTAAAAGTAATGATGCTGGCAAAATAGGCCTAGAAATAGAGGATGTTGTTGTGGAAGTTGGAAATGTGGAATAAGATCATGGAGATCTTTATGGATCTGAAACTAATGATGATGATGATGGTATTATACACAATTACATGTTAATTAAAATGTGGAGGATGATGTGCTTTGTGTTGAAGACAATCCTACACTAGTGTCAACATAAGTGCATTATCATGCCTGGGCAAAGAACCAAGAAATCCACCTCCTCTGTATGGACATACTTTTACCCAATACTTGATAACAGTTGTCAAGGCATCTGTGCCCTGTTTGCTGCCAAAGTAAATAGAGGCAAGGATGTTAGCCATCCTCCGTGTTACATCATTTGCAGCGAGACATAGCACATCTCCACCAGCAACACTTTTATTAACATCATCCTCATTTGCGACAAGGGGTAATCCTGCATCCCTTTTTCTAGGGTGAGCTGATTCCTTTGAGGAATCCATAAGTGAAAGGACTTCTACTGTTGCCGGGGTTATATCCTCATCAGAGGAGACCAAGAAGAAGACAAGCCATTTCAATTAAAATTTGTCTGTGGAACAAGCCTTTGCTAGAGGAACAAAGTATGACAGCTATGCTAACAGTAGATTTGTATACAATATCCTTCATTAATTCTACTGATTTTAGAAGATTAGTTGAGTTCATATATGCACGCTACCAAATTCCTTCACAATTCAAATTTTCCAGACAGCAATTCCTTAGCTGTACCATGACCTTAAAAGGAAATTAATATGTTGTCTACTACAAAATGTAAAACCAAAATGTGTGTATGAGGCGCTAGTGAAGGGGGGGTGGGGTGGGGACAAATTAATTATGAAGAAAGTGAATGAGAGGAATAGTAAAATACAATAAATAAATATACAGGGGAATAGTGCAAAAAAATAATGCAAGGGAAACTGTTTTTTACCCCCAGTGTTCGATATCGGTAAAAAGAACCGTTTTCATTTGAATTGGACTGCATTTATTTTGAACAATTATATATTTATTTATACACCTATATATTTATTTATTTATTTATTAATCAGTTTAATAATTATCAGTTTTATTTATCTATTTATTTCCACTGTTCACATTAGTATTTTAGAAGAGTCACTATTTTTCTTTCTTTATTTTTTTGCATTATTAACCTGTATATTTATTTATTGTATTTTACTATTCCCTTTATTCACTTTCTTCAAAATGAATTAATGAATTTGTCCCTCCCCTTCACTAGCGCCTAATACACACATTTTGGTTTTATTGTTGTTACTGTAAGGAATTGGGTGGTATTCCTTCGTGCATTACAGCTGCTGTTTCTTTAAAGTTAGAAATAGTGAGCGCCCTTACCTGTTCTATATTTGTATTTGTACTACAAAATGTCACTGTACCGAATATCAACATGACTATAGATATGTAATAGTGGTCAATTTAAGATTACATGACTGTGACAGCACACTGGGTGGGTGTATAGCCTTCAGCAGCAACAGCATCTTACATCTTACCTACAACGCCGGCTTATTCATAGGCAGGCTACTCTTTGTATAGGTGGTTTTAGTAAAAAGCTAATTGGTGTAAATATATTGGAGACTCTCCATGATGTCATATGAAAATGGCTCACTCTGCTAAAACTGTCCTTAGGCTTTGTGGTTTCTGATAGCTGAAGTAACATTTTACAATTGAAGCACATACTGGGCCGTATTGAGACCTCCGAACGCGTATATGCAATCTATGTTGCAAAAAGTAACGTAGATGTCGTAACAAAATTACACAGTAGTTCATATCGGTAAACTCTGGCCACAGGTTTAGGCTGTGGGGTGGGAACCCTAGGGTTAGGCTGTGGGGGAGAGACTTAGAGTTAGGGAGTGGGGTTGCTTACCTTTTGGAGCATTGGGTTCGATGCTCCGGGGATCAATTGCTATGCCTCATCGAGGCATAAGCAATCGATATCCCAGCCAGTTCTGAACTGGCTGGGAGCAAATGGCCCTATTGCAATAGGGCAGTTCACTACGGGGACCCACATTCAGATTAAATTTCCATTTGCCATGCTACTAACTGAAGTAAGATGTAGTAATCAGGTGAAATTCTACCCTTTATATGCTTCAGTGACTGAAGGAACAAGAAACCATCAATATGTGTAGGTAAAGCCATGAGATAGGGAGATGATGTTTCCTTAGTGAAGTACAGGGGAGAATATTCTCGGTATTGTGCAAAATTCTGAAACCATTTGAAATTGTGATTCATGAAGTGAGTTCAGATGCTGCCAGTCAAAAGTTAGGTCATCCCCTTAATTAAGCTGATGGAGAAATAGCTGGAAACACTGAAGCAGGAGATGAAAGTAAGCAAATATGCTAAATATGTTGGATTGAATTCTTTATTCACTTTGTCAGGACACGGGGGTTAAGTAACATCTTGGAATTAGATCACTACATTTTAGCAACCATGCTTGATCCTAGGTTTAAGTCCTATGTCTATTTATCTAAATGACGCAAATCTTAAGTGATGCAAATTTCTACTCAAGTTGCACATGACACATCTCCTGCTTCAACTTCTGCATCAAATCCTTCTATCAGGAAACAACTGACATCTCCACATATAATGGCAGCACAAGCATGACTCATCCTAACAAAGTAACCGTCAATAAAATGTTGGAGAATAATTATGAAATAATTATGAAAAACCTAGCACTTAAGACAGTTCCATTCTATACTGAGAGGAAACAAGGCAATTTGGAGACCCTTGTACATATTAGCAATTTTGTACTTAAGCTGCCCATCCTCCAATATGGGAAAGTATGTTTAACGCAACTGAGAATCTTGTGAGCAATTGGTGTAGGAGGCTAAACCCAAAAATTTAATTTAAGTTCAGTAAAGAGAAATTGGTGTTCAATAAAATGAACTACTCATTTTATGATGAACAAGTTTGCCGCAAATCTCAATTAAAGACTGTCATTGAGGATTCCAGTGGGGATGAACTAATTTTGTGCAATGATGATATAAACTGCAATGATGAGAGTGATGATGATGACAATGAGACCTAAACCTTGAAGATGATTACCAGTATAAGCCTTAAGTCCATTACTGTAGACAAATAACCCAAAATGTGTCTTTTTTGATTTTTATTTATCTATTAATCAGGGTTGCCAAATTTTCATTGCAGGGCTTGACACGATTTATGCAAATGGCAACCTAAAGCCCCTCCCCCTGACCCCTAATTACATTTTTGAGAGTATTTCTGGGGTGAGGTTGGGGCTTGATGACGCAAATTGCGTCATCATGTCTCGGCCAGTCCCTAGCAACACTAGGAAAAGTAGTGTTGCTAGGCAGGGGGCGGGACTCGAGGCCATGGTTTGAATGAAACCATGGCCTCAAGCACACTGCGAGAGATTTGCAGGCTCTCCCAGGATTTCTGGAGAACTGCCAAAATTTCGGGACTCTCATGGATATTCCAGGAGAGTCAGAAACCCTCTTATTAATTAAAAAAAAAATGTATTCTTATGTGGGAGCCTGAACAAACCAAGCACTTCAGCCACAGATGTATCCCTGTTGCTAAAGTGCTTCATTTGTTAATTACTGCATGTCCAATGTAAAGGTGGGTAGGAGGGCTCAAGGACAGTTCTACCTTGCACCCCTGTTCATTATGGGCTTTGCCCACTTTGCTATATTGGTGTAATTACTACTAGCCTGTTACTCGACCACCAAACCCTCGTTGTGGCTTGAGTTCTGGGATTTCCAGGTTGATAATCACTTCAAACAGTGACATGGGGCTGATCCAGACCTTCGCTCATGAAACGCTCATGTGCGTAGCGTATTTACGCCAGCGTACCTATGATGCACTCCATAGGAACTCCACTTGGTCGTACTTAGTTTTGTTTTCTTACGCCCAGCAAACCCTACCCTAACTTTTATGATCGTAACCGCGGGTGTACGTAAAGCTCTGTGCATAGTTACGATGCTTAGCATGCCCATACTGTGTGATTTAAATGCCTCATCCCACCCTTGGGTCGTAATTACTATTTCGTATGGTAGACAAGCCCCCTTGAGCATTGTTATGAAGCTGTTACGCTCAAGGCCCATACGCTCAGATTTTCTGTGCATAACATCTGCCCTGTGCATGCGCCGTAAGTACAAATACCCGTTTTTACGCTTACGCCCATCGTAAAAATGCACACAAGCATTGGTCTGGATCAGGCCCATGGTCCATGTTCCTTTTTTTCTTACATTCAAAACAGCTTTTACTTGGAGTAACTCCTACTATCTATTGTCTTGGACTGAGGCCTGGTATATAGATAGTTACATGATGGGTAGCTGGAGCGACTGTCAAGCACAGTAGCAAGGGTTTGGTTTAGGTGAGATACTGCTATATCAGGAGAGTGGAAATTACAGACTGGGGATAGAAGTTGTTGCACAGATTGAGAAAGTTGGTTAAATATAATGACATTAAGATTTCTACAGGTTTGTGTTGCAGAATTATGAAGCTTAGAGTTAGAATTAGTGTGGGAGAGTTTACAGGTGAAAAGGTGATTGTCAGAGAGAAGGTGAGAAGAATTATAAAGATCAGTGACTGAGGAGTGTGGGTCCCCGTTGCGAAGGCCTTATTTCGATAAGGCTGTTTGCTCTAAGTCAGTTCCAAACTGGCTGGGATATCGATTGCTTATGCCTCGAAGAGGCATAGTAATCAATCACTGGAGCACTGAATGCTCCGAAAGGAAAGCAACCCACTCCCTAACCCTAACCCTAAGTCTCCCCCAACAGCCTAACCCTAAGATTACCCCCCTGCAGCCTAACCCTAAGACCCACCCAGCCTAACCCTCTGTCTCCCCATAGCCTAACCTTAAGTCTCCCCCCCAGCCTAACCCTAAGTCTCCCCCCAACAGCCTAACCATAAGTCCCCCACTGCAGTGCTTCTGAAAATGAATGAGTGAGTGTGCCGACCACATACTCACCCATTCATAAAACAATAATCTAAAACTTCTCTTATTCAAAATAGAGACAGCCCAAAAGCAACTTTTGGCTGTCCCTACTTCGGCTGACTGTATTCGGTACCGGGACTCACAGTGGTGACTGAGCATAGTTTTGAGAATACTCTACACAGTAGACAGAACAATCAGATGATAGTTGGCTGGTTGAACAATTACGATGTAGTATTTAGCCAGTTTTAGTTCTTGACTGAGCATCTGTTACATCGTTAACACTGAGCTTAAGATATTCAACACTGATTAAACAAATCACATCTTCCCATATCTTAATATCTTAATTAAATAAATGTTTGTGTTTTGCTGAAAAATAACTTTTAACATCCTGACAATTTGTTTCTTTTAAAAATCATAATTAGCACACACCTAAAAACTGTATTGACAAGATTTAAACATGATGTACTTTAATGTTGTGAAAAGGTCACATTTTAATTATCTTGTACAAGTTGAACAAGCCTTAAATGAATATGTATGTTGTCAGCAAGGATAAAGAGTCTGATTTAATCTGAGCTTCTTATTATGTATGTCTTTTTGACCTGTGCAGAGAAAATAAATAGCTGCTTACATTTTTTGCAGTAATCCATTTTTCTTCATCTAAAGTATAGCAAACTAAACATACCAAATGCAAGGACAACAATAGCTATTGTCCTATATCTAGTGTAATGTTTATTATGTAATTATGTATTATGTATTATTTTATTGTTTGCTACAAATGCAAGAGAGGAACTTCTTCTTTCACATTCTTATTTACATTTTCTTATTTACAGATGGAGCATAAATGGACAATTCAGATAACATAAACGTATGATGGGCACGTTGTTTTGCATTGTAGTAATGCTTCTCCTCTCTTTGCGCCAGATCCTGATCCTAATCCGCCCTATGCTTTACGTGCGTGTGGAGGTCAGTAGGTAAGCAGCCATAGAGGGGAGTGCATGCCCCCAGCACTCCCTGCTATCAGTAGTAAATCTGGACACTTACATGTCCACATAGCTACCTTAGCTTTTATGACTAGATCTGCATCTGTGCAGATCTAGTCGTAACAGGGCTTCCCCGCTCCCAACCCATCATTTAAATGCCTATCCCCGCCTGTATGGTGGGTATACAGCACTCGTAAATGAAGGGTTGGCCCCTTCATCGTACTTACAGACATATGTAACTACTACGTCTGTAGGTACTCTAGCGGAACATATGGTGTGCGCATGCACAGATGTTCCAAGACAAGGGACTTACGCAAATGACTTAGTTCTGGATCCGGCCCTTTGTACCTAATAGTAGCTGCATGAATCTAAAGCATGTCCATACCGTGCTATTTATTATATATATATAAATACATTTATTGTCATATATTTTATTTATTTATACTTTGCACCTTGCTAATAGTCATTTACAGTTGAAGCAGCACAAATGGAATTTTTACAACAAAGCCACTGTTTAAGTAACTTGTCTACCCCACTGTAAATTTATTTACAAAAGAAATATCAAGTACCAGTGGTAAAAGCATTCACTTGTCCTTGGAACAAGTAAAACAAGTAGAATACTGTGTTTTCTCTGCAAGGTAGCTAAGTCGTTCTCTTCATTCTGTGATTAACACTTTTTATGTCAATGATTCAACGTTATCTCTCAGTCAAGGTGAACCTGTTCCCAGGCTTCATGTTTTACCTCATGCTGGTTATGTTATGAATTTGATTAGAAAGGGAAATTGTATATAGCAGACAGTGCCATGTTTCAGTTCCTGGCTTTATGCTAAGCATTACAGTTTGCTGTAATTGCTTAAACATGGTTGTTTTTAGAGTGAAGCTCTAAAATAATAAATGAAATGGTTAAAAAAAACATAGTAGGCATTATGTAGTCACCATATTGTGCTGCAAATAAATCAAATTCCATAAACTAATGGTTCCCAACCTTTATTACACTGTGAATCCCCCAAAAATTTTCCCCTGGGAGCTCCCAAATGTTTTCCTGAAATTTACAATGGGAATAAATAATTCCTTGACTTTTAAAGATTACTTTGTAAGAAGTCAACTTTATATTTTTAACTGCAAGTCCACAAATAGAAGATTATTTATTATTATTATTATTATTATTATTATAGTTTATTTATGAGGCACCACAAGTTGTCCGCAGTGCTGTACAAAATACAACAAAATACTGTACAGACATACAAGGCAGGAATAGACAGCATAATATAATATAAAATACATTTTGAATATAAAATATAGCATAAAAGTAAAATAAAGTAAAGCAACCACAGACGACAGGTTAAAAGATGAGGTAACACACTAGAACAGATCAAGGAGAGGGGAATAGACATGCAATAAGAGGTAGAGAGGGCGAGTTAGAGGGGGCCACCAGAAGGGGAGGGGGTAAAGGGTAGCAGAGGGGGACAAGAGGGTGTGAACGGAAAGGGGACTTGTGAAGGAACAGACAACACTAGGATGGAGGGGCCTGCTCAAGTGATCTAACAAACTAAGTGGGAGGGATGGACTAACAGGAAACAGTAGGGGGAGGAGTGGACTGGTGGTGTTTGTGCTGGAGGAGAGGATGGAGACAAGGGGAAGAGGGGTAGGGTAGCCTGAACATGTGCATTTTGAGTGAGTGCTTGAAGACCTGCAGGGCAGGGGAGAGCCTGAATAGAAAAAGGAGGTCATTCCAGTGTAGTGGAGCAGCGCGAGAGAAGTCCTGTATACGGGCGTGAGATGAGGTAAACAGTTGGGAAGCCAGACAACGGTGATTAGCACAATAAAGAGCGTGGAAAGGGGTGTGCATGGAGATGAGGGAGGAGAGGTAGGGTCCAGTGGATATGGAGATGGCCTTGAAGGTGAGGGTAAGGAGTTAAAAGAGAGCTCTGAAGATAGTGGAGGGTTTGAAATAAATGAGAAGCCGAGGTAGAGTGATGTGAGAGGAAAATGAGCCTGCATTAAGTATAGATTGAAGTGTGGTGAAATGGGTGAGTGGGAGACCAATAAGGAAGAGGTTACAGTAGTCAAGGCTTGATATGACTACTAATATTACATAAGGCAGTAACCTGCATTGTAAACAGGATCTCTGCATGGATCTGGTTACTTCAGTATTGTGCGGTTTCAGCTGGAAGTCCCTGTAGTCTACAAAAGGATGGGGCTACTTAGATGTGCAGAGGGATTTGAAGTCTGGAATAACATTAGAAAGGTGAAGTTACAAACCTGGAGGCGGTGATTTGCAGTCCTGTGTGGAGTTTTAAGCAATGAGTGGTCCTGTGTGCAACATTGGTTCTTATGCATTTCATCCACGAATAAAATGCAAATAAAGGTGCACATTGTCAAGTCAATCAAAAAGTTATGTAGTTCACTGAAGTTGCTACAAAGAGAAATAGAATCCAGTGTTACTTCAGTAAAAGTTTCATACCTCTAGATACTGTAGAGCTACAAGGACTTTGCAAGCTACAAAAAATAAGTAGTAACCTGCAGCTCACAGGACTTCTAATTCTAATCATTATAAATCTTCAAGTACCCCTAGGAATTCCTGTACCCCTGCTTGGGAATCACTGCCATAAACCATTAAAATAATGCCTGCCATGTGCTAAGATCTTTAATCTGTCTTTTTGTCAAATTGGAGAAAGCAAAATATTATTTGAGTATTACTTAACAGGGCTTGTAAAATGGGTAAGAGGACAGCAACCAATTAGATTGTATGTATCATTTATCAAGTACAGATTGGTTACCAATAAGGAAAAAGCCAAACTTTTTCCACTATTGTTACTCTCCCTCAGTACCACGGGAAGAAGATGGTACAAGCCTCTGTCTTTTGGCCTCTCCTTATGGTTTCCGCTTTCTGGCCAAAGGTTCCATTTGAAACCATGGCTGGCCACCCAAAAAATGACTCCTTATAAATACCGACACAGTTCAAGCAGCAGCATAAGAGAAAAAGTCAAATAAATTCCTGAGTACAGTTAGAAGGACTGCTGACACATTTCATCTGCTCCTTGCAGCCTTTTTCAGGGCAAAACTTGACTACCCTAAATTGCTATATTATATCTAGAGAGCACAGGTGTAGTGGCTATCCAGTTAGACTTAATTGACATTGACACTGCATATTTTTTCAAATTAATAAATAATGAATAATTAATTAATAATATTAATATTCTAAAACATTTTATAAAATTATTATTAAAGTAACATTTCTCTAAAAACTAGAAGAAAAAAAAGATACAATAGTACAAAAAATAAAATATATAACATATGTATCAATATGTAAACCTAAATAGATCAGATTGGAAATGGTGTTATAGATATATCTAGGCAGAGTTGTCTTCATATTATACTAAAAAAAACTGTATCCCAGATATATAGTCATAGTGCAAAAAATATAATACCACAGTTTATGACCAAGACTCTTCCAATTTAAAGTGATACCAAGTCCATAATTTCAGTGTATCAAATTTTCTAATCTTTGTAAATAAAGGCCACATCATATGTGAAATAAAAATGTTATGATATTTTTATGATAAAAAAAAATATTTATGTAATATTCCATAAAGTCTAATTAGTAAAAATATTGTATTTTATTTTAAATTAGTTTTATTACATTTAAATTGTAAAATGCAATACTCAGTTATTTCAATTTTTATATTTTAGATCAATATAATGTTAAAATATGATGTGCTCAGTAACCAGTGATATTAAACTCTATAGTATTAATTAAATCATCCGGTGTTTGGAGGGGAAATATCCAGTAGGCCTCACATTGGCAAAGGCTACTATAACTAATCCTATTGAAAATGGTGGGGTGGCTATAGTTTTAAAACCAGTTGAATAATGGGTATGCAGAGTAATAGCATCAAAAGATGTAGTAGAGGTTAATCCTCAGTAATGAGTAAGTTAAATACTTAACCAGGTTGTTGATTAATTAGAAACCCAGGAAATATGGTTTCTGTAAAATATAACAATCTTCATGCACAGGAGATCAAATAATTAATTGAGGATAAAATTTATATATACAGTATGTACAGCGTTCAATGACAGCAAAAGGTACCACGTTTCACTGTAGAAAAACAATCAGCTTCTAGTAACTTTCTGAGGTAAAAAGTATCTGACAAAAAAATCTCTCTTACACAGACTCCTCTCACAGAATTTCTGACTAAATGTCTGACTGAGTGGACACACTGACTGAACACACACTGACAGAATCTCTGACTGAATGTCTGACTGACTGGACACACTGACTGAACACACACTGACAGAATCTCTGTCTGGAATCTGACTGGAATCTCAGTGCAGCACTTAAGCAGCAAACGGCATAGGGCCCACTCATACACCATGTAGCCAGGTAAACCTAAACCCCCTCGAGAAATAATGACACAGACACCGATAGCTGGGTTTTAAAAGGGAACATGTGTTTATTAATAAATTGGACCAAATTAGAATAGACTATATGAATTTGGAGACTATGTAAATAGTCATGATGTACTAGGTGGCCCAAAAAGCAGGTGGGAGGTCCAGCAAAACTACAACTAATAGGTCAGTCTCCAATGACCTTGGTACCCCCCGTCCGGCCATCCAGCAGCACTCGACCCATTGGAAGGTGGCAACTGACAGGACCTCACCGCTACGATAGGGTATCTTCGCATCCTGGGTTGTGATGCTCTCAGACCGGACCACCCACATTCCCCGTAACTCCCCCTTTGCGCCAATCCCCCCTTTTGCTGAATCCCCCCACCACTACCGCCCCACCATGTTCCGTCTGAAAAGAAAAAGTTAATACAACACAACATCTCTAAGGGAGAGAGGGAGGGAGGGAGGGGGAAAAATTCTTCTGGAAGAGACCTAACTTCATGTTCCTTGTTCTTATAAAACCTCATAACTCCTCCTTTGCGTCAATCCCCCCTTTTGCTGAACACCCCCATCACTACCGCCCCACCATGTTCCGTCTGAAACTAAAAAGTTACTACAACACAACAATCTCTAAGGGAGGGAGGGAAAAATTCTTCTTCAAGAGACCTAACTTCCTGTTCCTTGCTTTTTATAAAACCTATGCCAACCCACCCCCCATCCCCATTGTCTAACTAAGCCCACCCTTAACTATTAACCCTGTGTGCATCCTGCCTAAGCAGGCCCATGCCTGCAGCTTATGCCCCTGCGGCCCTATGGGGCCCTTGGTTCTTTTTATAGTGATGAGAGTCGCTGCTGCAAAATAGTTTTATAGTAGTAGAGATAGCTGAAAGCTAATTTTCGTGTTTGTTTTTTTATGAATGGGTAAGTTTGCCAGTCAGCATACTTACCCATTCATTCTTTGTCACTGCACCACATTCTTTGTCACACTTACTGCATATGCAAGTTACACTCTGGGGGTTTTAGGGTTAGGCTATGGGAATGGGAATTTTAGAGTTAGGGAAAGGAAGAGTTAGGATTAGGGTAATGAAAGGGGAGGGTTAAAATTAGAGTAATGGAAGTAGAAAGGTTAGGGTTAGGGTCTTAGGGTCAGGCTGCAGGTAGGGTAATCTTTAGGTTATGCTGCGGGGAGGAGAGTCTTAGGTTTTGGCTCTGGGGAAGGGTGTCTTAAAGTCAGGCTGCGGGGAAGGGGGGGTCAGGGTTAGGGTAAGGATCAGGATAAAGGTTGGGGTTAAAGTCATACTCACCATTCGCAGCATTCACGTACTCACTTCTGTCTTCCATGGATCAATTACTTTGCCTCTGAAAAGCAAGAGAAATCGATTTCCCAACCAGTTCACAAGGGCCATTTGTAGGGGCGACCCACACCCTTTTCTGTAGGGAGCTAAAGGGTGAGAACTTATCACACATGCTCAGTTGCTCAGCCTAGTGCTCATATATTAGCTGTAAGTAAAACTTCCCCCCACTCACTGTAACTGATAGCTTAAAATTCTCCATAACTAAAAGCCTCTAGGATCACCTATATTTTTATATTATTCCATTTACTGTATGTTCCCTGAATCTCTCTTAATATTCTGGTGGTATGTAAAACATATTAACACATGGGACTTTGAAACTTAGGTGAACTGAAGGTTTTTTATAAACCTGAGGGAGGTTAAAGTGCGGGCTAGGAATGGTCTGACAGACTACATTGTATAGTCATACTCTTATTGACGGAAGATTTAAAATAAAATGCAACCTTCAGGTAAGTGAAGGATTGGATTTTAATATATTTTACAATGTATACGTTTCACAGTTACAGCTTAGACAGTGAATAGCAGTGGTAGCTTGTTATGGCGGTGTAAATAAGCTTAGAAGGTAAGTATAGTTAAGTTAATTGGTGCTCAATTGAAGCTTGATGTCTTGCTTGTGGTCTATGAAAGAATTTCTCCAACTAATGTCAATTTAAAGTTATTTAATTTACTTTAATAGTAATAAAATCCTGGGTTAGAGTTTCATTGAGCTGTTTTGAACTCACCACGCATGCCCAGAACACTGGGATAGGCACAGAATGCTGGATGTTGATTCAGTTGATGCAGTTGCTAGAAATTTTAGCGCTAGGGGCAAAAAGGAAAAATGGTGCTCCCTGACCCTGAATTCCAAGCCAATTTAACCATAAATATTAAGGTACCTCCTTAAGATTTGCGCCCTGTGAGGCTGCCCCTATCGCACACCCTTGGTTACGGCCCTGGTGCAGACGGTTTACAACCGTTTTGGTCTGGATCAGGTCTGTTTTGACAAAACTTATGATAGATTATAAGCAATGTCTGAATGGAAATTAATTTATAATGCTGGTACATATGAAAGGATTTTATAGAGATAGAGGACCTAATTTTCAGTTAAGAGTTAAATTGCAAACTTACTAAATATATGCACGCGAAAAACCGGTAATACCAATTCAGAGAAAATAAAGAACCCGGTTAACTGCTCTCCCTGTGTTGGAAGTGCTACATAAGGACAAAAGTCTTTCCTGCATATAGTTAGGTACAAGCAGACTTTATTAGCTGTGAATCGGTCGTGTGTGTAGGTGCTTAAAATTGTTTACGATGCAAAGAGACGTAACTAAACACACTGATTAGGATTTGATAAAGTTTAGAAATTTTTCACGTACTCTCATTAACATATGTAAACAAAAGTAACCATTAAAAATACAACTTGAAATAGGAATAATCATGACAAACTTAACAATAAACATATACCACATGAGGTTAGAAATAAAATGATCCACTACATATAGAGACTTTCATAAAACATAAAAAAAATTAACATTAAAAAAATATAAACAACCAATACAGTTAAATATAAGTAAGTGTAATGGTGTTGTTCACAAAATATAGAGTATATATATTAAAAAAAAAACCTTCACAAATTGAAACCAAATAATGGCATCTTTACAAGATTAAATTCTTGCGCAAAATGTAAAATCAGCATAGGATTAAATAAACAAGCTTTTATTTGTTTCATTTAAAAACACACAACAATTGATTATAACAAGCAGCAGGTGTGGCCTGAACTAAATAGAATACAGCTGACCTCACAGCAAACAATATGGTTCATCTGCTTACAAGGTCAAGGACTACCTTAACTTTTCCCATGCGTATGTTAGATTACCCAAGGCACTCCTACTTGTGAATCAGATCTAACTCTGTTGGAACACCCATACTGTACATTAGTAGCCCGTGTGCAGCCCATTTGCATTAAGAGCCTTGCCCCTCTAGCCATGCATGCGGGACTCATTCCGGGCCCATGCGTGCATCAGTCCTAAGTCTGATGTCTGTGTATGTGAATCGGCCATGGTTTCCATGCATATATTTGGGTTCTGGGCATTCGCAGTTTAACTGATCGTAAAAACATGCACGGAAATTCAGCACTGAGGGGCCTTAGAGTTTTAGTAGAGATTTTTGTTAGTTGATGTTTTTTTTAAAGTGTAGGAAACATATCAGCTCCCTTTTGTATTTATTTTTAATGTTGGTAGCTTGTTTTTTTAAAATCTAAGAATCTTGAGCAATTTTACCTTAGATGTCTGAACTGTCCCCATGGGTGTTTCTAAACCATTTGGGTGACAGTTGCTGGAAAAATCGATAAATATATTGCAATCCACTTTGTTGATGTACATTTTGTTTTCTAGGCTTTTGTTCATAAAAGATGTTATTGCTGCTTGTGATATTTTTATACCTTATATGTATGGATACTACGTCTCTTACACAAAGAGTATTTACAGATGTCCTCTGTCATATCTCAGTGTGTACTTTTTGAGACAGACTTAATAATGATAACTGCAAAAAATCACAGCATTTTCATGCTGTTTTGTGAAAATAAATAGAATGTGCTTTCAATAAAATGTACACTATAATAATATATAGATTTGAAAATACAGTGAATGCAGGTCATAAAAAATACATTAAGTTAACAACAACGAGGGGCTATGCACTTACAAACAATGGGCCAGATCCCTCGCTCTGCATGCGTAATTCCCCTGTCAGCATTATGTGTGCATGTGCACATCATAGCTACGCTAGCGTACTGGCCAGCGTATGCATACTGGCCAACATTAAAGGGGCCGACCAGCTTGCTAAGTATGATGTATCTCCACCATAAAGGTGGAGATAGGCATTTAAATTAGGGAGCAGGGCCATTACAACAAGGTCATACATTTTAAGTTAGGAATCTGGACACGTAAGTGTCTAGGTTTTACTACCTTGAGCGGGGAGTGCAGGTGACGTGCACTCCCCGCTACACTGGTAACTAAGGACCACACACATCCGTAAGACGTGCGTTGGTCTGGATCCAGCCCAATGTTTTGCATTTCAAGTATCATTTCAAAACATTATGCAAATAGACAATGTGGGTCTGATTCAGAGCTAAACATACGTCACAGATGGGAATGACTACGTTTTTGGTCCCTCCCCCGTTTTCCATGTTTGTATAGGCATTTAAGAGCCATAGGGCTACCATAAGTGCCTTTGCATATTTTTCCTTCATAAGAGATCCCTTCCCCACACCCTCCTGGCTCATTTTAATACCTCCCCCCAAAATCACGAGGCTGCCATGACATGTCTCTTCTTTCTTATAAAACTATGTGTGGTATTTAAAGACTGCATGTAGTTAAACTCTGTCCCTTAATTCTATGTACATTGCGTAGTCAGCATGACCATGCATGCATGCACCATAGCAACATACTTAAATGTGCGCACCTAAAAAGCAGCATCTTCTTAGGTGTGAATCTGGTTCTCTATGACTGCTTGTGTTCTGAAGGGCGTTTTGTGGGTGGGAGAGGGTAGAGGTACATAGTTATTGTACAGAAAGTGTGTGCCATATGCAAATGCACTCCATCCAAATACGAACTGCTGTTTACATCAAACCATTTGCAATAGCCACAGGTCAAGCACAATACTAAAGGTTGAACTATACTGCTTGAACCTTGTGCATGTGTCTAATTTTATAGATGTACAGTACAAAAAATTCACTTATGCATAGTTATTTTTATCAATTATTTTTTTTTGGGATTGTTTTATTGCATTCACATTGCAATAGAAGTGCTTGTGCTATTTATAGCCTCCATTTACAGCATATACTATATTGTACAACCCTGTACTTGCACATATGGTAATGTAGCTGCATTGAGTTTCACTGGTTTGTGTCTGTACACTGCATACGTAGACATCCAGAGGTACTGTCGCATATGCTTTTGGATAGCAAGGAGCAAATGTGTGTATGTGCCAAATTATATTATTTCATACTAATATCCAAAGGCTGGGTAGAGTGGCATGTGGAATGTGCGTGGCCACATATTCCTTTAGACCTCTTTGAGGTGTGTTCAGAGCTATATTTACTGTTGGTTCAATGTCTCTTTATGCTATTTCTAACCCAGTGGATATTTTGATGCATTCAAAATAAAGCCAAAACTGTGATTCAAGCTTGTCAAACCTTAATCCTAAACTTATTTAGGGCCGTTTTGTTTCCATGTTTGGGACAGGGTATTAGTGTACACAAGTGGGAAAGGGGAATATGGAAACTGTACAGTGAGAGAGTGCTAATGAGGACAGTTCAAAATCTTAAGTTATGAGTGAAGAATTGAAAGGCCATTTGTGCGATGACAGTGGCCTCCCCTCACAGGGAAGACTTGATCCTGTCTTGTGTTCTTTTTGCTATGAAACATGACTGTAAGAGAAAATACTTTACGCAAAGAGAACATTAATCAATGACAACACATGACCTTGTCATAGCGGGTTTGCTCTGCAAAAGCATGTTCTTTACTTTAAATAGGGAAAAAAAATTATATGGGGAATAATAATATAAATATATATAATACATACATTAAGCTTTATTTAAATATTTCTTAAATGTTTATTGCTGCATAGAAATATTTTTAGAAATGTAAATTGTAATCCCCACATTTGTAAAGTCATGTCATGATGGATAATGAAACAGTGATGTTCTTAAACTTCTGAAAACTTTGAACAGGGACAGCACAATGAAAATAATAAAATGAAAGTAACACAAAACAGCTTTCCTATTAAAATGAGAAAGATTGGCTAGCCAATCATGTTAATCATATAAGCATGTTGCAGGAAAAGATATATGACATTGTATCAAAGGGTCATACACACAAAAGCATGCTGAGACTCTGCAATGTCCAGACCTACAGATGGACCGGAGATGAAATTGTCCCAAATGTGAAACCTTAGCAGATGGAGAGACAGATGCTCTGGCTAGGAAATATATAAGAGTATAGTGTGAGTGTGTATTATATATATGAATACAACACATTTATATTTTAGAACACTTATTATATATAACAATCTACCAATCCAGTTTTTTTTTAACTCAACAGTATTCTTCAGGAAATAAAGACATTTGTCAGCAACACAATACAAATAAGTTTTTAAAAAAAATTGAGATGCTGATCCACAGCTGAACACAAAAAGAAGCACATCCTTCATACTTCATATAACACAAAGAATGGAAAAGTTATATTTAAACCAGTCGTGCTCACATATGGAGCACTGGATCCCTAGGCAGCCAGCACAATGCAGCCATGTTCCCAGATCGATTACCCAGCAATCCAAATGCTAGAGAAGTGTACTTTACTGCTTTACTGTTATGGTTGTTTTGCAAGATGCAACCGTATGTATA
>WWET01003090.1:84981-95479 GCA_011038615.1 Limnodynastes dumerilii | reverse complement strand
CACCGATCGCAAGCACTTAAGATCTTAAGTGCTGCGAATCTTTAAGATCTTAAGGATTTGCATGGAAATGGGCGGGGGGAGGCAGGGAAATGAGGGAAAGTGGGCGAGGGCTGACACTTAGGATCTTAAATGAACGCTACCACGTCATTTAAGATCCCAAATCACAGCGTATAGTTAGGGCAAGTCAATGGTGGGATAAGTTTAAGATCCACCGCTGTTTGCAAGGGGAGTGTCTGTTTTTGCAGTGGGCTGGAACGTGCTAAGATCTTAGCAAAGGTGCGTATATTTGCGATCTTTTCGCAATCGCATCTCTGAATCGGCCCCTAAGTCAAAATCTTGCAAAAAGTTCTGAAGTTTCAGTACATTTTCATGTGCTTTCATCAGGGTTTATTAAAGTGTACTAAACTGTCGGTACTTTTTGCAAGGCTTCTCTGTTTTGGTGGTCCTAACTCTAAAACTGTCAGAGTCCCAAATTTGGGTCATATATCATGTATTTTTAAATTGAGAGCTTACCCCACAGCAGAGGTCCCCAAGTCTCCAAAACAGCTACTCAGAGACAAGGTTGAAAAAGTGCCTCTTGCGAAACACGTGTCGGTGTTCACACTGACACACCGCTCCTGACTCCTGCACTTTCATAGCCGAATTGAATATTGCATCCTGACGCATAGGAATGGTCTTTCAAGGTAGGGTCAGTTAGATGCTCCCTTGTTGAGTGAAGAACCATCGTCAGGTAGTATTTTTGTTTATTTTGTTTGTTTTCATTTTTTAGTGCAGGGAAAGACTTGGCCATTAATGCTTTGTATATGTACATATATTGTTACAATTGGAGCGGTGGAGTCTGTGTTTCTTTTGTTTTTAATATGTATTTGTATTGTGTGATACAAGTTGTCTAATGTTCTCTTTTAATCATGTTGCTATAAGTGATTTCTGTATATATACTATCACAATAAAGAGTGATGAGTTTGATAACTTATGCCATGGAGTGCACCGCTATTATTATTGGTCTTGTCAGGGGTTACTAATGTAAGGCTATCTCTGGTTCATTTTTTCTTTGACTTTTGTTATACTGCCTTCCTTGGATGACCATGTGTTATTTACTTTGTGTTACTATGTTATTTATGCTGTTGGTGCATCTTCTCCTGTCTAAGCCTGTTATACTGCAGATGACTTGATTTATTTACATTCAGGTGCTCTTCTCTGTTCGTATCTTGGGTCTTGCATACACTGGGGTATGAAGAAATACCTTCTAGTTCTTGGGGGTTGACCACCAGGGGTTGTGACCTGCTAGGAGACTGCAGTCAAGTCTGTCCCCACAATTAGGAGGTTCTGCAGGATTCTGCAGAAACCTCTTAAAGGAAAAGCCGAACTGATGAAAGTATCAATTAGTGCCACAAACAGCGAATCACATGCTGTTTGCTAGTGCTGGTGGCCGTCATCATAATCATCTGCTATTGGCATCAGTCTCTGAGCACCTGTGAACAAACAGGCTTTCCCAGATGCATATGATAACTTTTTCTATACTGCAGGGAGTTGCATGCAAAGATTGTGTATATCACTTATATAAGAACTGCGTAGTCAGGAGAAGTATTAAAGTTGCATATATATTTACCAAGCACGTAAGGTTCAAAAAACACATAAAATATGCTATACAAAATAGTAGTAGGAGTACTACTTGTGACTAAGGACTGCATTTTTCAATCATTCAATGGAAAATTCTTGTTGCTGGAGCAGCTATTGACAGTTTTTAAAGAGTTATATGCTTCAAACAGTTATGACTGCCAACTTATTTAATTATCAAGTACGAGATGAAAAATCTTCTTTGTATCCCAATCTGCCCTCTCAGAGTGCAAAATAACACATTTATCAGTTCCTCCAAAAATAACATACAGATGAAGCTTAATGTTTCTAAAAGGGGTCTACATAAAAATGCACAAACAGTTCAAAGGTAACGACGTGATTGTTTAGCAGATATACTTAACTAATCATTTGAAAACATTTGGAGGTCATTTAGACAAGAGTCAGGAGGACTACAAGCACATACTTTGCATACTTTAGTGCTTTGTGTCCATTTTATATTAGCAATTTCATTAACTTTTATTGAATGACTTAGTAATGTATAAATCAAATAAATCTCACAGCAATTAATCCATGTCTATATTATCTTGATCTATACTAAACAATGGAAGTAGTGTTAACAGGCTAATGAACAATAATGGAATTAAGCATAGATAAAAGGACAAAGAAAGAATTAAGATAAATCATTTAAAATTATAACACTAAAATAAACTTTATTACATTAATGAAGTATTCGCATACATCTGAACCACCATATAGAAGGAATGTATGAAAAAAACACAGAAATTCCAAGCATCTTAAAAACTATTCAGTTCTAAGGTCTAAGATAAAACATACAATTGATCATACCATGTGGGAGCAAGGACACATTGAAGATCTCTGTTGCCGCTAAGCTTGAAGCCCTGAGCATGGCAGCTTTAACCTGTCTTTAAAAGCGGGAAGCATTCTCCGCAACAAAAGTTCATTTTCGATATGCAAATTACTTTTTGACTGTCTCTATTTAAAAAATATTACTGTTTAGAAAATTTTACTAATGATAAAGTAAGTATGCTGAATTTATTTTTCGGCATACTTACCTATTCATTAATTTGGAAACCGCCACTGCAACCGGACTGGACAGGTGAGTATTACAGGGGAGTCGTAGGAATGGGCTGTGGGTAGGGGAGTCTTAGGGTTAGGCTGTGGGGAAGGGAGTCTTAGAGTCAGGCTGCAGGGAAGGGAGTCTTTGGCTGCAGGGAAGGGAGTCTAAGGGTCAGGCTGCGGGGAGAAGATGGTTAAGGTAATGGAAGGGGAGGGTTAGAGTAATGGAAGGGGAGGGTTAGGGTAAGGATTATGATAACGGTTGGGGTTAGATAAATACTTACCATTTTCCACTGCATTTTCGTCCTGGGGATGATTGATTGCTTCTCCTCGGCAAGACAGAAGCAATTGATTTGAGAGCTAGTTCGGAACCGGCTGGTATAAAATGGCCCTTTTCGGAAAAGGGCCATTATTACAATGGACCCACATGCTTTAAAAGCAAAAAAATCTAATTGTTTACCAATAGCCCATTCTAGAATAATGGTAATTACTAATTAAGGTCAAATAACATTTTGCAATCTCATTTTATTCCCATTAACCACTCCTCACTCAATTTCTACAATTCTATCCCTCCTTCCACCATCACTTTGGCCCTACTTTGCACATAACTCCCATTCCATGAATCTATCATTCCCATTCCTTGTCCCTTATACCATGGTTTCGTCACTATAATTTATTTTTCTTCAGATCAATGTACCATCCCACTTCTGTTTCTACATATTAATGATCAAAGTATTGCAGGATGCTGTACAATCAAACCCAGCCACCTGCATATCACCAGTACTTTTTCTTTTTAAATGTTTTCTTACATCTAACCCCTCTGCTTTGTAAAGGAGAAAACTTTTACTTAATTGTGTTGAAATTCTTCTAAAAATATATCTGTGCACCTCGATGAATGATGGATGTGTTGTTCCTTATCATGAAGCTATTGCCAGAAATTTTACAAACAAATCAAATACAGTCATATGACTACCAATAAAAAAGTATATGCCTTTTTTTAATATGCAGCCACCTATTATAAAGACAACTGCTCCATTTCTTTCCTTATTTTTGTAATCTATTTTTTATCAAAATGTTTTTGTGATACCTTAATCCTTGTAGTTACACCATCCAGATAATAATCAGTGAAAGACCACTTGACAAAACAGGCTACAGACCTTAAGGTATGGGGTAGTGTGCAGGCGTCCCCGCAACAGATACCTTCATATGACCGGAACTGGCAATAGCTGGAAGTATGTTCATAATGTGGCTCTGTAAGATAGGGGGTATAGCATAATACTGTTGACGCGTTTCGTCCACAACAGGACTTTTTC
Source organism: Limnodynastes dumerilii (assembly GCA_011038615.1). Classification (NCBI taxonomy): domain Eukaryota; kingdom Metazoa; phylum Chordata; class Amphibia; order Anura; family Limnodynastidae; genus Limnodynastes; species Limnodynastes dumerilii. The sequence continues at coordinate 91,511 of WWET01003090.1, read as the reverse complement.
AAGACCGAATATAAACAAGAATTCTTGGTCATAGCTAAGCCTAGGTCCTCCTCTTTAAACTGGGAGTCCCTATTTTGTCAAGAATCTCATTGAACTGATAACCTCTTTGATTTTTAAGGGTAAACATGCTACCTAGATTCAGATATACTAATATAATTATCAAAGAATATATGTATAAGACAGGAGGCTTGCTAGATAACTAATATATAATAATACAGCATATAACAACCAAATATGTACAATAATACATCAAAAATACACAAAGTATGGTCAAAACCAAAAAGACAGAAAGTAATAATAATAATAATAGAGTTCTCCAATCAGTCCTTTACTCTCTGACGTGTTTAGGGGCGCTATTAATCGGAGGACTGTACTTCCTACCACAGCTCCTATTGCATCTCCCTACTGGTATCCTGGAAAGCTTTTTACATCTCACCCTACCTGGGATGGCTACAGGACAGGACTCCGTGGGGACTTCTTAAGACTAGGTACAGAGTCTGCCATTCTCCAGTTTTGTATTGTTTCTTTTGGTGTGTTTATTAAATTAATTCTATAATTTTCTCCTGTGTTCTCCCTATTATTACTGAGCAAATGTATTGGAGTCGTAAACAAGGCTCCACCATAGAAAGTTTTAATTATCACTTGCTGAACTTCTCATTCTCAATTAACCCTGTGCAGATCATTGTTGTGCATCTCTTATTGCCATTTATGTACAATCCAAATAATTTTATGGGACTTATTTATTGTTTTAAATTGACTCTTTAAATCAATTTTTCAATATTTATGCTGTTTACCCACCCATATCTCATTTACCTGATAATATATTCTCTCCCAGGATAAGCGCTTTCATAGTGTTTTTTTATTTGTATCTTGGTTCATGTGCTTTTGGAGTTTTAGGACACTTCATTTAAACCCTTAGGTACAGCTATGCTTACCGTCAGTCCCTGCTGTTTGTTCTGATATAACTAAAGTGTTAAAATATCAAATAAAATGGAATAAGTACCAGAGATTTTATATATCACAAAATATATACCCAAAATTCGAAAATATCTCTCACAAGAAACTGGTAAAACTCTCATTCATGCACTAATTATCTCCCGCATTGATTACTACAATGCCCTTCTTATTGGACTCCCACAATATAAAATTACCCCTCTACAGTCTATATTGCATGCAGCAGCAAGACTGATTTTCCTTGCAAAACGCTCAACTAGAGCTAGTCCACTCTGTCAGTCTCTACATTGGTTGCCTGTATACTACAGAATCAAATACAAAATCCTCTTGCTAACCTATAAAGCCATAAACAAGACTGCACCTGCATGCATATCCTCACTTGTCTCAAGATATATCCCAGCACGTTCTCTCAGATCATCACAAGATTTACAACTCTTCTGCACTTCATAAATGCTCTGATTCCCGGTTATAGGACTTCTCCCGGGCTGCACCCACTCTCTGGAAAAAACCTTCCTTGATCATTAAGACTATTCTCTACTCTCCAAACTTTCAAACATTCCCTTAAATCTCTATAGACAAGCTTATCAAATTCTTCAACCTTCCTAAGCTTTATGTACCATAATAAAAACCACTTCTTCCTTTCTTTTACATTATTAACACAAACCCACACACACTCTCTATTCTAAAATTCCCTCATCTCTGTTACTAACACTGCTGTATGGCTGGATCATACAGAGCACTGAGAGCACTTTTACCATACACCCTGGCTGGCTCCATTGTGTGATATATAGCACTTGCCCTTATGTATCAAACCCACTGTCCTATAGAGTGTAAGCTTGTGAGCAGGGCCCTCTGACCCACCCAGTCTATCTTGTTTATACTAACTGTTAAAATTGTAAAGCACTACGTTATCTGTGGGCGCTATATAAAAACTTGTTAATAAATAAATATAAACATCCTTAGCATACAATCAAGTCGATCTTTAAATGTGAGAATTACTAGCTGATCAACAATAAGAATTAGAGATGGACACTAAATAGTAAAAGTAAAATGTTAGAGACACTTTATCAATAATGGGTATATAAATAGCGATTTACTGTTAAGAGAGGCTATAATAACATGCACCATTAATATAATCAAACCTGTAAACCTATTCATTCCTGTAATAAAAGGACAAATTAACACTCTCATTAAGTCCATACTCATACCATCGACTCTAAATGTACTCATTATTTAGCTGTCCTACTGAGGATTGAGAAGAACTGGATTAGTACCAATTTATTCTACCTATCAGCATAACTTATTGATGGCCAACACGTTGCACCCACCTTCACTAATATACGGCCCTCCTTACTCCCATATGACACGTATACATTGGATTGTTTGTAAAAAAAAAAAAACAGAGTGAGAGACACAAATGTATAAAGTGTTTAAACATGGATATGAATGACAATAATTGCTAAATATCAAGAATAAAATTTGAACTGTCTGTTGTCAAAATGAACATACTTCCCAGGTTGTTATACCTTTTACAAACATTACCTGTCAAGTTTCCACAGACTTATTTGTGCGGTCAGTTCAGGATAGAAAACCCAGACTCAGTCGTACCCGCCTGGCCAAATCTAGGGCGAATGGAGGGACAGGGTAACCAATTTTCATAAATTATTACTATGCTACCCAATTAAATCATATCATCTCTCTGCACCACACCCCGGAGGGACCCTAAGTTCTTCCTGGGATATTTACCTACTTATGCTCAGACATGGAAGCTCGCTGCTCTGACACAATTCACTCATATAGTAGGGGTTTTTACTCCAAACTATTTCTTCGACTTCCGTGAAAAATATGGGTTCCACTCTACACTTGCATTCACATTTTATCAAATTAATTGCTTTTTATATTCACAAAACACATAGGTACAAATTCCAATTAGTAAGTGATTGGGAAAAAAAATGGAAGCTCCGTCACTGATGGCGATAATCAATAGGCTCTGGTACATTTCCTCTATGGAATTCTTAACTTGCCTATAACACAAAATTATTTCTTTGTTCCATAAAGTTTAGAAGCCCTGGTTTTTCCACTTTAACCAATCACTGCCAGGTTCTATTTAAAATAAAAGCCTGGACCTGATACCCCCTACCCCCATATGGCAGTTATCATGATTTTTGGGTTTGTTTGTTTTTCTCCATCTACTTTTCTTACTTTTTCCATCTCTTACTCCTCTTTTCATTAGTCTACACTCCACTCCACTCCTCTTTTCTCCACTATTATTTCTCTTTTTCCTTCCTCTTTTCCCCTACCCTCTTAGCTCCTTTACGTAAAATAATAAAATCCAACATTCATTTTGTATACCTGCTGCTTCATCTGCAGTGTGACAGCTTTCTTCTGGTGGTTTCTCCATAGCTCCATGTATCTGATTACTATAGAATTCAGTTTGTTAGATTTTTATAGCTTACTGTTCTCTGGATATCAACAAGTGAAGCCTAAACAGCTGCACATATTTATTGTTTTATTCATACTTATTGTTGTAAACTGTTGTCAATATAAAGAAAATAAAAAAAAATCAGAACTATCCCGGGGCATAATTTGTACATGGCCCCCGTTTCCCTGAGACAAGACTGTCCCGATTTTCAGACAGCAAAAGGCGCATGACCTAATGGCATGATTTATGCCCCGCCTCTTTTGCAGCCTTCAAATTGGGACAGTCCCACCTCAGAGGAAGGGGGGCCCATTCAGCATCTAGAAAGTTGCCAACCCTGATATGCAGGGACTTGGGTGCTGTATGAATGCCATAGGGCCCCCTGTTCTGAGGAGCCCATGTGCACTGAACACCCTGCACCCCTTATAGATACACACATGGTGGAACATCATTTCTGCAAATCCCGAATTACCCCCACTGACATCAAGTAGACTTTTACCAAGCTTTAAGCACAGAGAAAACTTGAGAGACAAAGCTAACATACAGTAAAACCCACCATACAATCTAAAATGGGCTGTGTCAAATGTCTTAATTGTATAACATGCCTTTATCTGGAAGTTGGGACCTCATTCAGCCATCCACATGCTGGTAAACGTTTACCAATATGCCATTATCTCACTTCTTTTACAATATGGTATTTACATAATCATTTGCCCTTGTGGTTTGTATTATGTCAGTAAGATGACAAGAATTTTTAGAGAAAGGATGGCTTTACACTATTCTACATAAAGCGATTGCAGGCAAATACACAGCACAACCCGTCTCAAGACATTTTCAACAAGTAAGACACAGCCTTGCTGCTTTAAAATATAAAATACCACTATGGATATTGGAGGCAATCAGGATCAAAGACTGTTTCAATGGAAGACTTTATGGATTCATAAAATTCATAAAATAAATACTGTATCCCTGTATTGACTGAATGAGACTTTGAACTTGTCCTGTTATTACAGGGATGTATAGGTTTACAGATTTTATTATATTATTGATGCATTGGACCTGGTATGATACTACATCTGATACCCGGGTGTTTTTCTGGCAGTGCGCACCAGATGTTAGGCTATGGATCTCCTGGTGTACGGAACTTTGTTCCATACACCTGGAGATCCATCCTACAGGGAAGGCCATCCCCTCTGTCCACCTACACTCCACAAGGTGGGCAGAAGGACATTTAATTTTTACAGTCTGGGCTGGGCATTTAAGTTCTATGTGGAACAGCGGTCTCATGAACCACTAATTTGCATTGGACACTTAAGCACTCCCCTCTTCTGTGTCGACTGCTAGACCTCCATGCATATAGAAGATGTACAAAGGTCTGAATCTGGCCCTAAATCACTATTATATACTTATTATTTATAAAGTGTCTCTAACATTTTACTATTACTATTTATGTACTGTAGTGTCCATCTTTACATCTTATTGTCAAACAGCTAATTATTCTCACATCCTGATTGTATACTAAGGATGTTTATATCTCATCTCTAATACTAATTCCACTTTACTTGATATTTTTAACACTTTAGTTATTTATCACCTTTTATTTATCTACAGATCTTGTGCACGCAGATGCACGCACACACACACACACATACACACACACACACACCTATATATATGTAACCTTTTCATTGGTGGTTTTTTTTTTAACTATGTAATTTACTGTTTCACCTCATTGTTTTTTTCTAATCCAATGTTTTTGATATACTGACTTGGACATCCCCCACAGCTCCTCCTTTCTTTCGGCACTGTGAGACGCCATGATGGTAGTCTGGATCCACCTGGGAGAGTTTCCTTTCATGGTTAAGGGGTAAATTGTTTGCCTTGTTACCTGTATTGTTATTCTCTGAACTGAAGAAAGTTATTAAATTAACAGAAACATCGGAACACCAGTTGCATCTTCGTTAATCACTTTTAAGACGACGAATGCCGTTCACTTGATTGCTTACCTTAATATCCCTTTCCCTGTAAAACAGTAAACGTTTTCATGTTCTGTTGTAATAAAAATAAGTTGAAAAAAAATGACCACTAAAATATTATCCAAATATATACAAAAATGCAGCTGACTTTAGTGAGAAGAAGAACTTATGTCTGTTTTCACTCTCTCCACCAATACCCTTTCTGACTTTTAGGGGACAGTCAGCCTCATGGATAGTAAGTAACCTTAGGTGTAGATTTACTAAGCTATGGGTTTTGAAACAGTGCAGAGTGTGCCCATAGCAACCAATCAGATTCTAGCTGACATCCTCTAGACTGCTATAGTTAAATAAGATCTAGAATCTGATTGGTTGCTATGGCAAAACTCTCCACTGTTTCAAAACCCACAGCTTAGTAAATTTTAAACTTTTAAACTTTGGTCTGTCACAAGCAGCGGCTCTCGCCGCTGCACTTACCGAACCAGGGGACCTCTCACCACTGTGCTGTCTCTGCATTCATACCGGCATCCATCTCCCCGACGGCTGGATTCACGGGTGAAGTCCCGTGGCATTCCCCGGCATCCTCGTGGTGGACAGGCGCCGCCATCTTGTGAAACATCACGTGTTCCCCGCTAGCCAATTGGATTACTGGCTGGGGGAACATGTGCAGGATTGGACCAATCAGGAGCTATGGCGGGGTATTTAAACCCCTAGCTCCATTAAAACAGTGCCAGATCTACTAGTCTTCTCTAGGTACCTGGTCATGCTGTGCTAGTGTGCCTGTGAAGTCCTGTGCTTTCCAGCCCTACGCCTTCCAGCCCTGTGCAATCCAGTCCGGAGCAATCCAGTCTGGAGCAATCCAATCCGGTGTAATCCAGTCCGGTGCAATCCAGTCCGGTGCAATCCAGTCCGGTGCAAATCCAGTCCGGTGCAAATCCAGTCCGGTGCAAATCCAGTCCGGTGCAATCCAGTCCGGTGCAAATCCAGTCCGGTGCAAATCCAGTCCGGTGCAAATCCAGTCCGGTGCAATCCAGTCCGGTGCAAATCCAGTCCGGTGCAAATCCAGTCCGGTGCAAATCCAGTCCGGTGCAATCCAGTCCGGTGCAAATCCAGTCCGGTGCAAATCCAGTCCGGTGCAAATCCAGTCCGGTGCAATCCAGTCCGGTGCAAATCCAGTCCGGTGC
>WWET01003090.1:39656-61268 GCA_011038615.1 Limnodynastes dumerilii | reverse complement strand
ATTTATTTATTTTATCTGGAGGGGGGAAGGGGGGATGAGCATGGCAAGATAATCTTGTGTTTAAAGTTTAACACTTACAAGGGATTAGTCATGAGCTGTTTACCCTGCAGCTGCAATATCTCACTACAGAGTAAATGTAAATTAGAATAATATTAACCTTAGAGGGTATTGTAAAATTACAAAATAAACTGCTACATAAAATAAAATAAAAATCAGAATAAGTAGAGTAACTCCAATATCAATATGTTGCATAGATATGTTCTATTATGCACCCTAAAAGTGGTTTATTTATTATTTTTAATCTCCAATGCTCTAATAAATATCGGTTATTTTGGGGGGGTTTTTTACATTCCAAAGGAAAAAATTAAATTTTACAAGTCTTCTTGGGTTTTTTTTAGCAATCACTACAGCTCCAGTGACTGGGAAATTTGTCCATGATTTGCCTTTTCTAACACTGGTGACCAGCTTTATAAGCCCATTGAAGAATTTATAAATTATGAGTTAATGAGCTGTGATAAATAAAAAGTAAAACATATTTTGCAAAATGAGGGTTAAAACTTAATGCAAGGGAAGTTATTTACTGATCCAATGAACCTGAGGAGAGGACTTGAGGAAATATGCTTTATAAGTCCCGTAAGGCATACATCCCTCTTTAATAGATTAAGGTGGCAGCCTTTCAATATCAATCTCTGTCTCGATTCCCTTGCTCTGTTCTTAAATAGACATAGAGAAGAGCAATTTCGTCTCAGCTTCATGTATTCCCCTCTTAATACAATTCCACAAATCGTAGAAGAGAGTTGGGCACTGGTGTTATGTATTTGTAGCAGTTTGTATTCAAAACAAATCAGCAGATAGGATACCATCCTTCTCCATGTGTATAGAAATATCTAAAAAATCAATCTTAGTACAACTCACATTAAATTGAGGGTACTGGTGTTCCATTTTGTCACAAATTGTGTCAACAAATTCATGTCTTCCTGTCACAAAATAAAAATGTCATCTATATAACGAAGCATGAGGATACAGGTGGTAAACTCCTCCTAAGCACTCCTCCCACCACGCCAGATACAAATTTGCGTATGTGGGTGAGCATGAACTGCCCATGGCAGTGCTCAGTACCCTGTAGATAATACCCAGTACCAAAGAGAAAGACATTTTTCTCTACCACATTAATACCTACTCTGTGGCAATAGTTGTATACAAAGATTCCACATAATATGTTACCAATCATGTTTGGGGTTTGACACCAATATCATGTAGGCATAACAAATCCATTGTGTGCCTAATGTCTAAAGACGAAGAGGGTACAAAATATCTTAAATGAAAGTCTAAATGTTTGCTAGCATTCTCAGTGAGATACCCAACACCAGAGACAATGGGACTCCCTGATGAAACCAGAGGGTATTTTAGGCAACAAATAAATAGTCGCTACTTTTGGTTGATCAATCATTAGAAATGTATACTCTGATTCAGTTATTAATTGATCCCTTTTGGCCTGTAAAAGAAGATTTTTTTATAACAATTTGGGTCCAAAAGTTGGCGTTTTGCCTCCAAAATATATTTGTTCTGGGGCCATAGGACTACATTACCCCCCTTTAACAGAGGGTTTTATTATGACCTGTTGCCATTTCTGTATTTCTTTCAAGGCCAAATACTACCCTGTTATATAAATTATAAACATGATTCTTATCTGAATTACACTTCTCATACAGTACATCCAAATCATGTGTTACTAACTTCCTATACACATGCAGGATGGGGTCTTTGTCAATGTTTGGAAAGAAGGAGGACTTACATCCTAGTGTGAAAATTTGTCCAACACGATCTTCAGGCATAATCTTTCACCTGTCCCAGATAGACTCTCAAGTATTTCCAATGCTTGTTGTTCCTCCGAATTCCATATAATTTCAGTCAGTGGTAGTTCACCCTCCTCCATGGCATCAGTACACTGTTGGATAGAAAACATATCACGCAGAGATAATTTTCTAAAAAATAAACAGTTTTTCCTACCATGACAATCTATTAAAAGAAGAAGGAAAATATGACAACCCTCGACTCAATATTGAAATGTGCTCCCTAATGAGAATATGTTGTGACAAATTAATAATCTGAAGACCATCATTAATGTCTCCCTGAGACTTGTCTATTTCGATCAATTCCTTCTATAGCTCCTTCTGCTTGAGTTGGGATTTCTCCTTCTGTTTGTGCTTTTTCCCACCCTGCCTGACCTTGTATTTATGGTATTTAGTGTCGTGGTACCTCCTCTCCCTAAAAATTTTTAGACTATACCAGAAGAAATAGGAAATTATGTTCTACTAGTATATGACTGTCCTGGGGACTCTTTACATTCCTGTGGTTCTGGTGGGAGTCCCAGGGGCAGAATACTGCCTTTTATAAGTAGAGACATCTGAAAAATGATTTTCAGCTGTGTGAGTATGCCAATCATTTTCAGAAGTGCTGCCTGCTGGAACCAATGCACCTGCTGTCCTCCGTAGACACCACCAGAGAGGTGAGTAACCTCTCCAGGGACTTTTAGGCTTAGAGGGAGGGTTAGTCTCTGGGAAAGGGAGGGTTAGGGCCATGGAAGGAATGGGTTAGAGTTAAGATCAGGCTGTGGGGAAGGGGAAGTTAGAGTCATAGAAGGGGAGGGTTAGGGTAAGGACTAGGGAAAGGGTTGGGGAGAGAATTTTTACTAACCTTTCGGAGCACCGTGCTCTGGGGTTCGAAGCAATTGATTTCCCAGCCAGTTCAGAACTGGCTGGCAGAGAACAGCCCTTTCGAAATAGGGCCATTCTCAGCGGGGACCCACAGCCCTGTGGTTCTACAATTAGAAGGGGTATAAAACTTTATAATATTCCATTTCACCCCATATCTTATTTCTCTTTTTCACCCTGATTTCCTTGTCCAGATTATCAACCTCCGTCTTATATTTGGTATAAATTGATTGAAACTTTTCCAGGGTCTCAAATTTCTTTAGATTCTGACTGATTAATCTCTACCTCGATCTCGGCTAATATTATCTGCTCATGTTTAACCAATGTCCCTAGCAGTTCCAGGGAACATTTAGTTAAAATCTGTTCCCAATCAAGTTGGAGCATTCATCTGCTAAATCAAATGCTGGAAAGTCCCTTTGGTATAATCCCGCTGACCACATAATTTTTGTTAGAAGACAAATTCAGCCAAGTCTTTGTCTGTTCTACCATGAGCCTTTTCAATTCAAGCAAATCTTTATGCCATCTATTATTTTGTCCACCCATTGGCTAGGGCAAGCTTCCGAGGATAGATTAGGGCTTCAGTGTTCTTGTAATCGGCACATAGACTGAGCTGCAAATATGTTAATGAAAGACTGCACCTTATGGAGTATATCTCTGTAATGAATCTATTGCCTTAACTGTTCATTATGTCCTAATGAGCTATTTCTATGATTATGTATTTTTAATTCTTGCTCCATCATATCAATTTTCATGAATTTTATTATTTGCATGTTTTTTTTACATGGTTTATCAATAAAGGATTATGTTTTAACCTATTACAAGCACTGTTCTTAGCTGGTTGTGGTATTTGACTAATATTAGATATAGTCTGTTTAACATATAAAGTGGGCTTAAGTACACCGTAAGTGACTACTCTGCTCTACTTCTATAGTAGTAGCTTTTTGTTTCTTTGTTTGTTTGCAGTTAACCATGTATTAAGGAACTCCCAGATTTTGGTGAGCCATGGAGTTTTCTCTCTTTGCCTGGATGCTGGTTTGGTTGCAAATGAAGAAGGCATCAGCACTTGGTTTTAAATGGACGGCCCAGATCCAGTGGGTTATTAAAAAATGTGTAATCTGTCTCCGATGCTGTAGTTGGATGCCCAAGAAAGTGGGGTTGATAGTTGTCCCGCACTTCATTGGAAGTGAGGTTGATAGTTGTGCCCACTTCAATGTCATCAGCCCTTAGGTCTTAATAACCTTCTTCCATCACCATCTTGTTACAGTATTATTATTATTATTATTATTATTATTATTATTATTATTATTATTTTGTTATGACTGTCATTTTTATTATGTTTATTGTTTAAGAAACTTATGGACTTGGTGAGTCATTTTACCAAACAAGTCTGGTTACTGGAGTAAAGAAGGGTGTGGTTATGTTGTGATTGTCATATGGTAAAACTAACCTGACTGACTAAACCTTTGGAGGTTTATTATTGCATTTCACTTCTGAAAGTACTGTGCAGTGAATAGCAAACCCTGTAAGTTTTTATTGTTTCATACCACACTTGTATATGATCTGAGCTTTGCTAAAATAAAGCCCTACCACAGTTGCTATTTGTGATAATCAGGATTTTAAATGGGAAGCCAAAGGAATTTGGTCAGAGCCAGGGTCACAATTATTTGTTGATATTTTGTAATATGAAGAAAATTAACATGTAAACTCTATGTTGTTCACTACACATGTCTGACTTTATAGGTTATAATTTGGGCCAAATAAAAATGCTTTTCTTAGTAAAGAGGTTAGAAGCTAAATTATATCAAAGCAATTCAAGCAATTATATCAAAGCAAGTCCGGAGATTGTAAAAAGTATCCACTCCATGATAGCTATGATAAAATGTATCCATATAAATAATTTGCAAACAGTTTGACTCACTTGCGGGATTTCAGGATGTTGAGCTACTTTGCATTCCCATAAACTGCATCTTTACATAAATCTTCAGGATACTCAATGTACTGTGTTATAACCAGGAAATTATGCTAGACAGCCCATTATAGTGTAATTGGCTCCTGATAAACTTGTTTTAGCACTTGTATGCGCTACACTAATTAAAAACACCACAAAGTACAGTTCACTTCCTCTACCAGCAAGCTTAAAGCAATCTCCTAGCAAAACATACAGGACATATCCAGCAACAAAATCCTATTTCCTTATTTTAGCAATAATAAAAGCATCAAACTCAGCATCTGAGAACAGGTACTGTAAAAATGTAATATTTTAAAAGCATTTGAAGTGGTTAATTGTGCATGCATATTAAAGGGTAGCACACATTAAGTTTCTTGTTTGCATTTCCCTATGCCTGAGCATGGCAACAAATGGAAACAAAGTTATCTCTAACATAATTAAAATGATTAAGTTTAGGCTATAGTAGTGTGTAGTAGTATAGTGATTTAAAAAAAATTAATATAGGAATGTTATTACACAACTGCTTTGCACTGTGGTGAACATAGCATAGTGCAACTAGTCAACAGTATAAATAAAAATAAATCTCCCTCTCTCTACTCCATCAATAATAATTATTTTATCCATTAATTATATACATAATATAACAAAATATCAAGCAATTTTTTATACTTTTTGTTATTATTATTATTATTATTATTATTATTATTATTATTAATATTATTACTATTATTATTATTATTTCATTTCAAATTTCCTTTGGTTTAATTCAATTTGGAAATTTACCAAATAACTATTTTACAGCTATATTCAAAGTGGAACATGGCCACAAAGTTTTCATTGGCTCTTTGAATGTGTGACTTAAGGCGGTGTTATGGCAGCATAAGTCACATTCATTACGCATAAGGGAGAGGGTAGTGACAGGGAGGGTTCACTCCCCTCTCTCATGCAGATATAACCACCACCGCACATACGGAAACCATGCGGTTGTGTGAATCAGGTCCCATATGATACACATTGGTTACAATGAGCCTGATTCAGACCTACAGCTGCCCTGGGAATTACGGCCGTCTCGGCTGTAATTTCCCTGTGTTGAAGGTGGGGAGCATGCGCTCAACCTTCATACGGCGGCATAAGGGCCGGCGGCCGTAACTATAGTTACGGCCAACGGCTGTTACAAAAAGGGGGCTTTCTCCCTTTTACAAATGCCATATAACCGCCTTTACGGCATGCAAATTAGGGGATGGTCTTGGGAAAGCCCCGTTACAATTAGGCCGCATAGTTGATTAGGCCGTAAGGCCGCATAGCTGATCTCAGGGGCGGAACTACCATTGGTGCAACAGGTGCAGCAGAACCGAGGCCCAGGCTGATAAAAGGACCCACAGCCGCCATCCCCGCACCACTGAAGCTCCCCATCGGGTTATCTGGGATATCGTCAGGGCCAAAGAATATTTTTTGCACTTGGGCCCACAACTTGCTAGTTCTGCCTCTGGCTGATCGTAAACTTTAGGGTAGGAATCTGGACTTGTAAGTGTCCAGATTTATTCCCAGCTGCGGGGAGTGAACAGTGCACTCCCCGCTACGTCGGCCGTACAGACCTCGGCTGTACAGATCTGGCCCAATGTCAAGAACCAAATGACAAATTATTTATTTGTAATCTTGGTATCATACAAGGGTGCCAACTGGATGACAACTCTATCCTTCATCAGGTGCTTGCGCAGTGTGGATGCATAAACTGGTGGAAAAGTGAACACTGTCGCTCCTCATGGTTGCTAGGAGTGAGGAGTGATAGTTTTTAGCAGTCAAGCAAACCTGGAATTTGAAAAAATAGAAATTAAATTTGGTTCCCAATTCCTTGCCAGCCCCTATGGTATCATATTTAATATTTTTAAAATGAAAAAGGTATTTCTGGTTAATAGCAATGCATGGGTGGGGGTCGCCACTGTGAACGGCCCTTATTCAATTGGTTTTGCCCCGCAAAGACAAAGCAATGGATCCCTGGACCACTGAAGATGGATCACCAAATGGTAAGTCAAAATGTTTCCCCAACCCTTTCCCTAATCCTTACCCTAACCCTCCCCTTCCATTACCCTAAGCCTAACCCTTCCCCGCAGCCTGACCCCGATCAGCATACTTGCCCATTCTAAAAAAAATGTGAAAAAGGCTGCCTTTTCAAACTAGAATTTCAGTTTTCGTCTGTCTTTGCTTCTAAAAGACAGCATTTGTGGCGTCGACATGTATCGCAATGCATTTATCAGGCTATTTCTTTGCAGTATGCGAAGTGTATGTTTTTCTAAGTTTGTTTTTATGAAAAATCGCCATGGTATGTAGATTTTTAAACATGTTTAGCATAATATAAGTTACCCAACATTTTAGCACTGGAAATTAAACTCTGGTCCTCTTATTAAGCTGAAATATACTTATCATTAATGTTCAGTAGCAGCTGCTAATGTTGATCAATGTTAATCAGTGAAGAAAAATGCATTCATGTTTAGTAAAGTTAAAATGCTGGAAATAAGAAATTGAAAACTTGGAGATAACATTCCTATTTAGATATTTTTAGTTGTTGCCAGAGCCTATATTAGTTGAGTAGGTCATAGGGAGGTGTCCTGTAGTTCATGAAATACTAAATAAGGAAATGTTATGTGGATTGTTTATAGAAATGACTTGAGTAATTATTGCTTTATGCACTTATGTGAAAAATGTAAATATGTTAATTATGAGTTTTTGCAAAACAAACAAAACACTTTTTTGGTGGCTGAAGCTCACAATGATGTTTAGAAGAAGCTAACCATGAATGCATATTTTTTTACTTTTTGCTGTAAAATCATCAAAACTTAACTTCCTTCGAGGCCATATTGTTTTAGTCCCTCCAGTGGTTTTTTTTTATCCCTGTTCTTTTGTGGCAACTGTAGCCTGTTATTTGACGATGGTTTCTTTTTTTAGGCAAAAACAAACCCATATAATCCCATCATTGTTCCCAACAATAAAGCTTCACAATTTAGTACTGGCCTAAGATTCAACCTGATGATCCATCATTTGATCTCAATAGCTGCAGCATGAAACTGAGCTGCACAGAAGATCATTGCAAGATATCACTGGAAAGTGAGTCACTATGGAATTTTTTAAAGGATTGGCGGCTGATATCTGCTTACTGAATGTCATATCTTTATCAAACAATGGTCAAAGTATTCTGAAGAAAGTGAGTACAGTGCTATGTGGCCTTGCTAAATGCCTGCAAAGAAGAACACAGCACATTTTTTCTTCTCTCTACTTTATAAATAGAATCATAAATTGCTAAAGATCTTGGTCTGGATCCAGAACGAAGAAGGTCATCCAGCACTCAGTTCCATACAATACATTATCCATGTTGGGGGGGGCGTTACTTAAAATCTGCATGCAAAATCCCAGCCGCAGATGCAGATGAAGGTAAGTGGGCAGCGGAAATAGATCTGTGCAGAGAGAATGCAGGGCTCCAGAAACATAAGTGGCTATAACTCTGGATGTAAGAGGGAAGTGCCAGTTTAGTTTACTCCCCTCTAACTTGTGGAAATACAGACCACCATGCATACGGAATATTCATGGAGGTCAGGATCAGGTCCCATGTTCTTTATATCAAACTAATGTCAAATTTGTTCAAGTACATGTGTCCTTCAGTACAACTGCACAAGCATTTACCATTATACAGTATAACATATAAAATATATTCTCTAGAGCAGGATTGACGACTTTTAAAGGCTTCCCTCCAGGAGATCCCAGAGGGAAGCCATAGAGGCATGCAGGGGGCCTGGCTTAATGGCGCAATTTATGCAAATCGTGTCATTAAGCCCTGCCCCTGACTATCAATTACACCTTTTGTGGTTTCATAGGGATGTGGGTGGGTCTTGATTATGCAATTTGCATAATCAAGTCCCTCCCTGTCCCTAGCAATACTAGTTGCCTGGCAACTAATGTTGCCAGGCAAGGGGGCAGAACTTGAGGCCGTGATTTCATGGAAACCACGAGCCTCAAGTCCCTTGCAGGAGATTTGCCGTGTCTCCCGGGATACCGGGAGAACTGCCTGAATTTTGTGAGTCTCCCAGACATTCCAGGATAGTTGGCAACTATGCTCTAGGGGAGGAATTCTGGGAAACGTTCAAGTAACTTTTTCACTTGTCAGTGATTAGGATAACAAACTATGGCTGTCGAGTGGAAGGGACTGACTGCGCTGCCCTCTAAAGGCAGGATAAGTGGTCTGCTGCTGCAGGCACAGGAGGAGCTACCCTACCTCCAAGGGTAAAGAGCAATAGACAGAAGTGAATAGTGCCTAGCGCTGACCACCAGTAAAGAAGGAGATAGGTAAAGGGGAAATAAAAGTAAAATAAAGCAGTTTATTCAGTGACAAATAAAATCAGCAGATAATGGCCACTGACAAAGGGTGCAGTGGTACAATAAAAGGCTAAATAGAGTACAACACCACTTGTAGCGTCTAAGCAGTGTGAAGGCAAGGTCCTGTTAGACAATATATTCAGTCTGTGTGGACGGTCCTTAAGGCTGGTCTCAGTGAGATCCGTATATATAGAAGGCAGGGGATACACTGGCATATGCAGGTGGTCCCCTGAGTGTCTTTCAAGTAGAAGAGGTGATCGTCCCATGGACTGGAGTGTGTGGCTAGCTTCACCATTAGGCACTGTCAGTGTCTGTGGATTAGCACTGATCTCACTGAGACCAGCCTTAAGGACCGTCCACAAAGACTGAATATACTGTCTAACAGAACCTTGCCTTCACACTGCTTAGACGCTATAAGTAGCTCACAGACTCGCAGTGGTGTTATACTCTATTTAGCCTCCTATTGTACCACTGCACCCTTTGTCAGTGGCCATTATCTGCTGATTTTATTTGTCACTCAATAAACTGCTTTATTTTACTTTTATTTCTCCTTTTCCCTGTCTACTTCTTCCCTGGTGGTCAGCGCTAGGCACTATTCACTTCAAACTATGCCTGTCGACAGAAGCATATTTAAAATGAACACCTACTGACATATAGGTTGCTAGATGTGACACAGATAGTTAAACTACTGCAGTGTGTACTAATCTAGTAAATGATTGTCTGCAATAATTGTTTTAATGTTGGAATTTGTGTGTGTGGCTTTTCATAGGCTTCTATGATTGTGTACTTGATTTTCCTTTGTGCAATAAGAATTAGTATGTACACTTTAGATATCATTTTTATGAAGTACTTATAGAATCCATTCAAACTGTATGTCTTCCCTTCCTGTTAATTACTGTTTTGAAATTAAGGTTGATCTTCTTTTTAATTATTATTTGTGCTAATTAGTTTTAGAGACTTAAAAGTCCCAACTGCTTTAAATGCACACAATAGATTATTTGTCAACCACTTAAATAGCCCAAATGTATCTTTTAAGCTTTTATGTTAAAGTAATCATTAGTTGTGGCTTATTTTCATAAACTAAATATTCTGCTTTTAAGGACTTTAATACCCATTGTGAATATTTAATTAGTTACATTTATTTAGTGACAAAAGTATATAGCAGGTAATTGATGCACAATGAAGACAAAAAATATCTAGCGTCTTCTGATTAATTACATTTAAAAACTCTAGCTGATATTAAAATTAAACGACCAATGGTTGACATTCTGCTCACGCCTTTTAGACCACCTACATAATAATGACACATTGCTTTGGATTTTAAAAAAGGGGGTGCAGATTTATTAATTGGAATTGATTTTGACTATGAAATTCTGGTTAAGCAAGAAGGTGGCAAACACCGGTGAAAATAGAGGATTGACTTGCACTGTCCTAGGCGCCCTCGAGGTCCTAGATTTAGTATAGTCGTTAACCCTCTTAAAAGTGAATGCCACAGGAGTAAGTCAGCACACTGGAAACCAGCAACTGGGCTTGGCATTCCCAATAAGCATTAAGTGGTGTTCCTAACTACTTATAGTGTTCATAACACCTATGCCCCGTCTGAAAGAAAAGCACATTTTAACATGCAATCTTAATACAAATAAAGGGAGGGAGAGAAACGTTTTGAAGAAAGAGGAAGAAAAAACGGCAGCACCAGAATATTAACCCTGAAACCTTCCCCATTCAGCCCACTCCTGACTCATTTTAATTGACTGACCTACATTTGACACTTAAACCCTGTTACTGATATGATTCAGAATGCAGTCAGATGTTTAAAGGTCTTCATGCTTAAACAGCATTTATTTTTTCTATTAACAAACTAGTACATTTTGTAACTCACTGTTAATACTCAGGTAAGTACTGGTTGCTCTTTTCCACCAATGGGAATCCAAGCTCATGAGATTGGAGGAGTTGCAGGAGTGAAGTGATGGGGGTGGGACGGTGGGTGATGATGAGGATGGGAAGTGAAGGGGAGACTGATGAAAGAGTAAGAGAGAGGTGAGTAGGAAGGATGGGGAGAGAGAAGGTGGTGAAGAGGAGGGGCGAGGTTGGTGTAGAGGTCAGGACCATTAGGGTGGGAAGAAAGCAAGTTGTAGTAAAATGGGCAAGATCTGCTGGAGAGAGGATCAGAAGAAATGAAACATGTAATGACAATAATAAAGAGACTGGCCCAGAACCTCAGGTCTATACAACTGTGAAATTACGTACAGCACGTACGTAATTTCACAGTTTAAAAGGTTGTGCTCATGCGCACAACCTTCTTACGCCATCATATGGGTCGAAATACATAACGCTTGTTATTTACGCTACGGTTACGGGAGAGGGGCTGTCCCGTCCGGTGTAACTCCACTTCCACTTCTACTTCTCACTTAAAAATTCACTTTAAAATCTATTCAGGTCTATATAATCTATATATAATATATATTCTATATAAGGTCACCTACAGGCCTGGCAGCATTCCCTAGCCTAATTTATAGGAATACAGACATATGTAGATACTTATTGCTAACAACCATCCAAACCTTCCTCCCACTGCAAGGTATCATAAACTTAAAAAAAAAACACTCAACACCTCATATGCCAGACCACAGGTGTCAAACACAATTTCTATACAATGAAACTGGAAATCCATTAAAAGGAGTTATATTATTACCTAAATATTTTAAAACCACTTGTTGCATCAACATATATATGCACAGCCCTTTGAGGAGAACAGGCTGTTACCAGTGGATGACGAGAAAAGATGACATCAGTTCACAGTTCCCGGTTCCTGGAGACAATAATGTAAGAAGGAGAGTGAGCTAGGAAATCGGTTACAAACTGTTAACAGAGTCCTATGGCCTGCATCATCGGTTTATTGCCATACTTTGGGCTCTATTTACACACTTCATTTTGTAGTGATAGTGGCAGTTTCTGACACTATCACTATACGGCGCATGTGCAGCATTTTAACAGTATCGTCGGAGCTTCATATAAGAATGAAGCGCCGACAATACTGCATCTTCACTCGCAGGACATCGGGAGCCTGCGCAACGCTGGCGCTTTTTTTTAAAGCTGGGGAGGGAAGTGTCAAGGCTCGCTGCGATGATAAGCGAGCCTGGATCACTATCGCTCTCCAGATTTAATAGAGCCCATAGTGTGTGGATTTTATGCATATAGTATAATAATACTTGCGCTAATCCTATGAACCTGGGGCCAACTATACTATGGGGCGAGTTAAATCTCCAGTAAAAATCACCGCACATTGCTGTAGTTGAACGGCAAGTTTTTTTTAAACTCTCCAGATTTATTAAGGGACGAGTTTCACTAGGGAGTTTGAAACCACGGTGATGTGTGTTATAAACTCCGGTGACTTTGTGTTAAACTCGCCGAAGTTTTCATTAAACTCGCTGGAGTTTGCATTAAATTAGCCAGAGTTCACATCATATACACTATATAAATGCAGGTCACTTCCTGATTGGAGGGTTTACATTTGGAGGTGGTTAGCTGAACTTGTCAATGATCCAAAACTTAACCAGCGATGATTTCATAAGCTATCCACTCATAACCACCTCTTTTTTCTCTGGCGAGTTTTAGCTCATTCTCCAGCGAGTTTCAAACTCGCCCCTTAGTAAATCCAACGATTTGTATGTTCTGAATGTAAAAAATTGCCAGAGAGAGTTTGAGTTTGAAAATCCATCATCTCTGGCGAGTTTGGTGTGAGTGTGCACTTGCCGGTAAATACAACCAAACTCAACCTTAGTAAATCTGGCCCTTGGTGTCTTTAAATGTCCTTAGAATCAACAATGATTACTTATTTCATGAGACTGCCTCAAAAAAATTAAAAAAAATAAAAATAGTAATAGTAATAATATTAATAATTATACAATAGTAATAACAGTAATACATAAATTAAGTGAATAAAACAATTTTTATAAACAAAGCTGTAATCTGTTAGTTTCCCTGTTGTGAGCAATTATCATTTTTACTATGGTTTTTATCGTCTTTACTATGGTTTTGCATTATTGTGACGTCAGTGCATTCACTAATAGAGAGGAACTTTCTGCCATCTTCCTTACATACAGTACAATTGAAATGCCTAATCCCATCCATAATGCATACCTCGTGCTCATGGGGAGTGGGTCTGTCTCCCATTCAGAGATTCAACACCATATGGAACACATCTGGTGACTGCGTTCCGCCTGGAATTTCTATGTGCTGCGCACGTGACATATGGAAATAGCCTGCCTTTACCAATTCTGTATCTTACCCATTGTTCTCAAGAGCCTGGCTGAAATTTATATTAGTTGGATTACTAATACTTCCTGTTTTTTGCTTCATTTTCATGTGAGGGTGGTTTTTATCATGTGAACATTGCCATTATTACATGAAAATGAAGTGATCTAGATTTACAAAGCATAGATTGCCATAGAATACAACTGTATACCAGGGTTGTTGACTCTCCCGGAATGTCCGGTAGACTCACGAAATTAGGGCAATTCTCGGGAAAGCTTGCAAATCTCCCGCTTTCATGGAAACCACGGACTCAAGTCCTGCCCC
The DNA here is from genome assembly GCA_011038615.1 of Limnodynastes dumerilii. Lineage (NCBI taxonomy): Eukaryota > Metazoa > Chordata > Amphibia > Anura > Limnodynastidae > Limnodynastes > Limnodynastes dumerilii. The sequence goes on along the minus strand of WWET01003090.1, from coordinate 47,663 downwards.
TCAGCCTGGGCCAGGGAGTGAATTGATGATGCAATTTGGATCTACCCCATTATCCTAGTGACCGCTATACCATACAGGCCCCCCTTACAATACAGAGTGCATCCTTCCGACCACTGTACAATAAATTCAACATTCTTGTAACCTGAATGCAGTAAAAAAAAACTGTCACAAAATGCAATGCAGTCACAAAACAGAAAACATTTGTAACAATAATACAATAGAAGCACTGCCTTTTAAGCACTAAGTTATCCAGTTTGTGTGTGTACAGTGTATATATTCATCCAATCTCTCCCCCTTGCATGTACTCCCCCTTATGTGTCTCCAGTCTCCCAATATTCCCATCATGTCTCTGCAGCCCCTCACTATCCCCATCATGTCTTTGCAGTCCCTCAGTATCCCCATCATGTCTCTGCAGCCCCCCAATTTCCCCATCTTGTCTCTGCAGCCCTCAGTATCCCCATCATTTCTCTGTAGCCCTCAATATCCCCATCATTTTTTTATTTTCTATGTGTGGGGGAGGGGTGCCACATGTGCGGAGGGGGTGGAGGGAATGGGGGTTAGAGAGAGACAGGGGCCTGGGGTGGGTGTTGGAGAAAAATAATGTGGGAATGGATGAGGAGAGATATGAAGAGAAAGACAGGAGGAGGGGGCGTTCTGGGGATATATAAAACTTTTTTATGCGGTCAGTGGCCATGTTAATTATAGGACTTCACATGTCCCCATATTAGAGTTTAATAAACCTTAATACACCCCCACAACATAATAATGGGCATTTGGGCATATTAAACTGTGAGGATATATATAATTTTATATATATATAAGTTTGTATTCTAGCATATATAGCATACTGTATTTATATTCTATTTATATTGAAAGTTTTCACTTTCAATTTTTTAGACCTTTTTATTTTTATTTCCTAAAACTACATGTGGGATATATGAGTCTAGAAAATGCACATACTATAATATAAGGGAGGTATATTAGCGGTCTGGGAATGGCATACTATAATATAAGGGAGGTATATTAGTTGTTTGGGAATGGCATACTATAATATAAGGGAGATATATTAGCGGTCTTGGAATGGCATATACTATAATATAAGGGAGGTATATTAGTGGTCTGAGAATGGCACATACTATAATATAAGGGAGGTATATTAGTGGTCTGGGAATGGCATACTATAATATAAGGAAGGTATATTAGTGGTCTGGGAATGGCATACTATAATATAAGGGAGGTATATTAGCAATCTGGGAATGGCATACTATAATATAAGGGAGGTATATTAGTGGTCTGGGAATGGCATACTATAATATAAGGAAGTATATTAGTGGTCTGGGAATGGCATACTATAATATAAGGGAGGTATATTAGTGGTCTGTGAATGCACATACTATAATATAAGGAAGGTATATTAGTGGTCTGGGAATGGCATACTATAATATAAGGGAGGTATATTAGTGGTCTGGGAATGCACATACTATAATATAAGGGAGGTATATTAGCGGTCTGGGAATGGCATACTATAAAGTTCATGTGGGTTGTATTATAGGTCTGGAAGTGACACATACTGTAATATACATAGGGTACATTAGGAATCTAGGAATGGCATAACATAAAGTTCATTTTGGGTATATTAGGGGTTTGGAATGGTACACTATATACTGTATATAATGTGCTATTCCCAAACCTTAATATAAACCATATATTATACTTTGTGCCATTTCCAGACCCCTAATATATCCCACATGTACTTTATTTAGTGCAGCATGTTCAGACCCCTAATTTATCCCACATGTACTTTATTTAGTGCAGCATGTTCAGACCTCTAATATATCCCACATGTATTACAAACATTGGAATCCCCCCTTTCAAAATCCTGTGCTTGCCACTGATAACTGTTACCAAACTAATACTATTACCACTACCAGGGAATCCCAAACCATTTTCCTAGTATAAGATTTCATCACTTTCACAGAATCAATAAATCCCCATTATATGACATCATTCCTGACACTTCTTCAAATGCCAAATATTCATTATTAAAAACAAGACAAACACAACCATTCGTAAGTAACAGTTAATAGAGAAACTATTTTCATAATGTTTAACATGTCATATAATAGGAAAGAATCTCTGCTGAAGAACATCTGGAGAATCATCTGTTGGCAGCAGCCAAGCCTCACAGCTTTACACTGCATTGAGTATTGTCTGGCTTGCATGCTTTATTAAATTATGCTGTCTACTTTAATTAGGGGAGTTCTACTCAACTATTTGTCCTCTGGTACTCCAACATCTGTGTACAAAAATAATGTTTTCTCCCTTAATTTTAGTCTACTAGACAAAGTGAGTGAGTTAAAAAAATAAAAAAAATACCCCATAATAAATATACATATGATATACAATTTACAGACGTGTAAGAGAAAGTAGATACTTCTAGTTTATAATGTAAATGTGCGGGGAAAAAACAAAAAACATTTTTAGTACACAACAGGTCGCAATGAAACTTTTATAATCATGCCTTCAAAGAGTTTAAGAAACTGTTAATATGTACCCACCTTTAGTGTGTGAAACTCCAGATGTGCCATTGGGCCAGATGCTCAATCCATGATGTGCCTACGTGCAGATGCCCAATTCATGCCCAGGACCCTACCCCTTTATGCGGAATACTGAATTGTACATAAGGGCTTATCCAATGCCTGGCTGTACAATTTAAATACCAATGTCCACCCACCATGTGTATTTCATGTGTATATTGAGCAGGACCACCTCCTGTGTGGAGAAAGAACTGCAGTCGTCTTCAGAGTTTCTTTGTACTGCGCTTGTGCTGTACATTATTTCAGGCTATTTCTATACATGGCGTATGACATTATTAAGTCTGGATGTGGTCCATTGACTGTGACTTGGATAAAAATTTGTGAACCACTGAAAATTACAGTATGACATTTTGTGCTAAATGTTGCCTGTTTTTCTGATTGTTAAGCACTTTTTTCTTTCTGATGCCAGTTTACATTTCTGACAATGTTGTTTGCTGCTTGCCAATTGGCTTGGATTTATCTGACTCAAAACTCCCTATTGTCTCTAAACAGGGTTCTTCCTGACCTTCGCTGGGCTATTGCCCACTTTAATATCATATTTTAAACCTATAAAAGCAGTAAGCTATCACAATTGTCAGCACATAGCACATAAGACTAAAGGTAATTTTGATCAAACTTTCGTGCTTATGTAAAAATAAAACATAAAACGGGACCCACCCAAACTGTACACAGACCTTCTGTGGTGTGAAGGAGAAAATAGATTGTGTCTTACCTACCCAGGAGCTGTTGTTACTGCTACATACACTTTCCTAAAGCAGGATGCATGTCACATACAGGATGATTCCAGCAGTCATTTTCTGTCCCCCCTGACTGACCTCTGCAGCTAGGAAATAAGGCTGGCACTTAGCATTCACATGGGGCTGGATCCAGACCTTGTTAAGTGCATTAACTTAGTTACACCTGGGCTAAACCATGTTGAATTCAGGGGGAGTCAAGTTAATTGTATACTTTGCATGCAGGGATATATCTTTAAATTGCTTACTGCACACAGATACTGACCAGCTTTACTATTACACTGTTATTTAGACTTGGGATAGGAAACATCACTTCTTAACTCTAAAACTGTTTGCAGCAGGTGAAATATGACTCCCCTGAAATCAACATGGTTTAGCCCAGGTGTAACTAAGTTCATGCACTTAACAAGGTCTGGATCCAGCCCATGGTACTCAGACAGAGTGAGGAGAAATGGTCATAACTGCCCTCAGACACCCTCTTTTAGCTATGGCGCCCGCATGCTATAGGTGTGCAGGGATTATCCAAGGTCCACCTCATATGGCTTCCCCTGCAATCAGCAAAACAACTTAAGGGATTATCAAGGCACAACACAGACAATAATCACAGATGGCACTGGCAACCTTAACAGTATGGTCACCTTGTTCACCTGTTGTGCCCCAGATGGTCTTGCCAAAACCAGTAAACCTGCTGGTATCTTGGGCAGGATATTCTCCTACACAAAGACCTTCAAGCTCACCTCACCTAGTGCCTGGAAATTTCACCCCTAGATGCAAATGGCCTAATGGCCCCTACTTCTCCTGTTCTCCTGACTAGTGCACTTAACGGGGAATCTTCCTGTACCCACAATTTGCCAGTTCTTCCCTGATGGGGACCTCTAGATCTACTTGACAGTGGATGTGTCTTTTCTCGCTTGACACACAGGTCATCAGCTGCAATCTTCCCCTGAATTCTTCTCTCTTCCTCCAGCATCTATGCAACTCCTCCTACCATCCCATGTGGCTACTTAAATACCATTCTGCTGGGGGCCGGAAGTGGTAACATTTTACCAATTTAAATGAGAGTTTAGGAAAGTCCAAAAAATAGTTTTCATATGTAGAGTTAATGTTGATTTCAAACGAAATGACCATGATGTGATTTATGAGCAGACTATAAATGCATTTAAAATAGAGATATCAACATAATTCTGTTACATTGTTTAATATGAAAAATGCCTGTAAATTAAGGTTACATTACCCAGGTTAACCAAACACCAGGACACGGAGTCTATCTGGTCTTCACTAGAACCCCTGATGGTGGGAACAGGCTTTTGTAGCAGGCACAGAGTGAGTGGTGGCTCCCTGATTAGCAAGGAGGATTTGGGAGTCAGGCACCAGGAGCAGACAAGAACCGAACATGATGAGACACGACCAACAATTGGAACCCAGACAAGGATTGAGTCCAGAACACAGACAACAGCTTATTGGAGAAAATTAGGAGAGGTACTGGGAGAACAGGGCTGGTGGAGAGGCAAATACACAGGAGGATAAACAAAAATCAGGGTAGGAATACAAATAAATGGGTATGTTAGAATTAGGAAGTATCTAGGGTCCAAGGACTTACACAAAGGGAACCAGGGTAGCTAGGAGATGAGAGCAGACACCAAGGATGCACAGAGATTAGACATAAACAAATTAAAAGACAAAATCAAACAAGAACCCTGTAACAAGGAGACAAACAATAGGTTAGTTCTTGCAAGGCAAAAGAACAACAGGACAAGAGCGTAGACAGGACAAGGATCCTGCTAGTCTAAACCTGAGGCAAACAAATAAAATGGCTCAATCAAACAATATAATCAGCAAGGGAGATATCTACTTTTTGGATATTTAAACAGAGAACAGCCAGTCAGAGCTGTAAAGGCAGGGAAGTCTCCCAGCTGTGGTTAGCTCTGGCTGTTAGGTAAAGCTAGGATCTATTAATCATTCTAGCACCTGCACTAAAAGCTGTGCTGTGTACACAGCAATCTGGCTGTTTAGCAACAGTCATCATATGTAGTCATCCAGTTTCCTGGAAGAGCAGTATCCTGGATGCCTAGCAACAGGAGAGAAAGAGGTCATTCCACTCCGACTACCGCAGCAGCATGTAACAATTAATACATTTTAAGTATGTAAATTAAACAATGTACTAATGCAAGGTATCCACAGCAATCATTTTAGAGGATAACGTAATATAAAATACACTCCTAAAACCAAGATATTACATTTATTTGTATAATAGGCCTCTTGAATTAGCAAACAACAACAAAAAATAAATAATTATGAAATCTGAGGGGGGTGTGATCTAGCCTTTGAACGAAGCAGATGTGTCTGCATGTGCTTTGTTTCACTGACCCTTAAAGCGCGTTAAGTGGCTACTAACTGGAGTCTAAAATGATTTCCACTGGCTCTCTTATCTGTTGTGAGGTTTCTGGTGGCTCTGGTGCCTGCACCGCAATGGTCCACCAGCCACTTTAATTTGCCACACGCCAGCTGCTGGACAGGGGCCTTGCTGGGTCAACACTGGGCCCTGCCTGTCTGTCACACTGGAAAGGTCTGTGTGGGCCTTGAAATTGAAAGACAGCACTTAGCCTCCCGTTGCTTGACACCAGCCAAAGGATACCAGATCCTGTACTGGTGCTGACAGAGAGTTGCTCTGTGGATCATCTATGCAGTGGTAGTGGCGCCATCTTGGCAGTTCCCCTGTGTCTGCTTGCATGTTGGACTATGTATACATTTTTAAAGTTGGATTCTCTTTAGCATGGTGAAAATGAGAATATACCCCTAATCCTAATTGGCTGGATTCAGAACCAAATCCACTGAATGAAATATGCATTGTTGGTTTTTCCGTGCTCAGATTTTGATATTTTAATGCCAGCTCTGTGCTGAATAGCTCTTTCAAGGGTTTTTCTCTAGAAAGTGAGTGGAAGCACATTCAGCTGCAGCTCATGAAATGAAAGCTTAACTCACAGGATAAGTCAAACACTCTCTCTGTAGGACATTGAATGGGTGACATAATGCTCCATTTACTGAGTTCTGCAGGATAAACATAGAACAAAAAAAACAAAAACAAGGACTTCCCCAGGACAACAATCATTGGAAACAACATCAGAACCAGTCCTTATCAACAGCCATGGCAACTAAGTGGTTTCTTTCCCCTCCTCTAGTGAGTGTGGAAGCCACAGGACAGAGACATTTCAAGAAGCTGCTCTGTGGGCATAAAAAATGGTTTTGTTTTAACCTAAGGAGTCCATCATTTCTATTCTACAAGAAGTGAGTCTCTTACTATATTGCCTCAACTGTGCTCTTTTATTAAGGTGGCCAGATTTTCATTACTGGATATTTATATTTCCAATATAGTGTAACCATCATTATTGTCAAATATTGATTAAGAAATATGATCTAAACCTTTTTTTTTTTAGAAGGGGACATCCTTCTAAAATAGCCCTGCAACACTTCCTAAAAAAACAGGGTAGGTTTAGCACTCCCTGATCTAGTGAAATATCACTTCTGACCATCACAAAACATTCCCTACATGTTTTGTATAGGGCAATTAAACAGTTTGGATATGTGCCTGCTCCCTTTCTATAATCGCACATGCTAACTTAGTTTTTAATTTATTATTAACCAGTTGGTGCTTACAGGGCATTATCTTAGTCAAGGCCATCATTCGAGGTTCAGTCTTATGCTCATTTTCTTACCTCTCAGTCTGCTTTTTGCCTCTAGGATAAAGATCAATACAAATATATTCAGAATAAACATTGATTATCCATAGTTCCACAGGGTTAACTAAACTTTGTTCCGCCCCCATCAATTATCAAACAGACTCATGGAGAATGATATCTCTAAGTGAGTTTCATTGTGATATAAATATCTTTTTGAACCACATATATTCTCTGAAAACCACATCACAGCTACAGTGGATCATATTCAGACTTAAGAGTATTTTCCATTCGCACAGAGTAGCAAAAATCTGCATGTAGGTGGCTAGTGCACTTCCATGAAACTCCCATGACACTCCCCTCTCATGTACAGAATTTATCTGACTTATGTGACCATACCCTTACCTTAACTTCTCCACGTGTATCGTTGTGTGTACGTAGTGCTCAGAATGCGAATGTGCCCAACCCAGCCCATACTGTACAATTTAAATGCCCCACCCCCCACACGCATTGCATATGGTCATAAGAAATGTGTCTACATCTCTGGGAAGGCATTACATACATTTTATAATGTCTGGTTTCCCCGGATGGAATCCCCATACTATGTTGAGGTTTTGGACACAGATGGAATGTCTCATGCTGTATAATATATGACCTATTTTTGTTTAAAGAATGTCCTCTATGTTCTTCCCGATTCACTTGTCTATAAGCATTAGTCTATAGTCTCACTTAGTTATTACTTCTTTTTACGTGTCTTTGACAAAATGTGAATTGATAACATTTATGACATTTAATATAATCATTTTGAAATATCTCTTAAGGCATGGGTGGCCAAGCTCGGGCCTCGTGAGCTACCAACGGTCCATGTCTTCCAGGTCTCCTTGTTGGAGCACAGGTGTGTTCATTACTAACTGACACATTCAAAAAAATCTACAGTTGGTAGTGATTATCTCACCTCTGACTATCTGAGGAGACCTGGAAAACATGAACCGTTGGTAGCTC
>WWET01003090.1:0-25770 GCA_011038615.1 Limnodynastes dumerilii | reverse complement strand
CTACAAAGGCTGCCATGGCACATCTCCTCTTACCTAAACAACTATGTGCAGTCTTTAAAGACCACAAGTAGTCTATCTACGTACCTAAAGGCTATATAGATTGCGTAGTCAGCATGAGCATATGCAGTCCAAAAATACGGAAGAATATGCATCCAAGAAGCCTCAACCTTTTTGCTTCCTGCCAGTTATATTATCTCACCAATATTCCAGCTCATAATAATATGTGGATTGTGCTTGTATCTTCCCTATTACCTTGTCTATCCTTTACTTGTACCACAGCTTGCTGTGTCTGTCCTGCACAAACATGGCCAAACCCTCACCTTCACTAACTTAAACCACACCTTGCCTTATTTATCTGACTTTGTCATATATTTTCTTAGCAGTGCCTGTTTTTCTGGTTCTACCTTACTATCTCTGTGTAGCTAAACCATCTGGAACTATCTCTGTGTACCTACACCATCTGGAACTTGTGGCGTGCACTCCAAGCTGTCACCTTACCTTTGGTTCCTGCGGTGCGTGTCTGGGGATTCCCCTGCTGACAGCTCTCCTGGTTACCACATCGTTGGTTACCAGCTTTCAGGCGCGGCTTCTCTGTTCAGGCGCACGCTCTGCTTGTTCTCTCCTTTATGAGTTCCTGGTTGCCTGGGGAACGCTTCCTGTCACGGGGGGCTGATCTTAGGCTGTCCTATCATAGGACAGCAGACCCTTTATTAATTCCTTCCTGTCTTCCCTTTGGCGCCGGTTATAGAGTCTGTTTGTTCAGTTCTGTGACCTGCTTTCTCTTGTGTGCCTAGTCTTTCAGCCTAGTGATCTGACCGTTGATTGACCCCTTTACCTGCCTTGATTCCTACCGCTGTTTCCTCTGTGTATCTTCTTCTGGTTCTCCCTCCTTATTGTTCATACCTTCCTGTTGCTCCTTGTTAACCCTTGAGTGCTTGTTTATGTTCCCTCTTCGGAGGTCCCGCTGTGCGTGTGTGTGTACGAGCCCTGGTCTGTCTTGTCCAGTCCCGTGAACCATCATTCGTCTACCGTGCTAGGTTTAGTGTTTTATGTCGTTTGTCGCAGGCCGGTCCCTTCCGGCCTGGCCTTATTCCCGCTTACCTTACTTCTCCCTCCTCCTCAGTCTGGTATTCACCTCGGGTCTCCTTTCCTCCTTCCACAGGTCCGGTTCAACGGGGCACGACCTGTTGTTGGGGCGCAGCCAAATCCATCCCCACCTTCAGGGGCTCTGGTGAAAACCATCTGATAACAAAGTTTCCGTGCCGCAGCAGCCGACTTGACCACACGTCTTCTCTCTCACGGCTGCCCTGGTTCTCATCTGGGGTAATCCCGGGGCACTGCCACATTACCTCTCTTCTCATACGGCCACTCCGGTTCTCGTACCAGGTAATCCCGGAGTGCCGGAACACATATGTTAATGAAAAATCTGAATCTGTATTGTGGATTTTTCACGTGCGTATATTTAGGTAAGTTTGCAATTTTACTCCTAAGTGTGAATCATGTCTATTATGTGGAACCATGAAAAAAAAAACAATTTTCTGCAATTCTATAATTTTACACAGCGCAAGTGTGCAATGTGATAAAAAAGAAATGGCAGTAAATACACACAGACACCAAATTAAATGTTTCTTGTTTTCATTGTTCAAGTCAGCTGAGGCATGACAAAGATTCCTTATCTCCAATGAACATGCCACTTAAGTTGTACATTAAGGATGGATTCTGCAGGGATAAAATATGCATAATAAGAGCACTTAACAAGACTCAACTTAAATTGAATAGGTCTGACAGCCTGTGTCGTGTAAGACCTGTCCCAATATTTTATCTTGTTTTGACGTATCTGGTGTAGTTTTCATCATTTATTAAATACATGCAGCAAGGAGAACTCATGCAAAACATTAGTTTCGGTAAAAAGAGAAGCAAATATTTTGCTTACTATGAGTCAGGAAAATGTGATGTCTTTTACCAAACAAGATTCCAGATGTTTCATTTTAAAACAAGATCGTTTTCCAAGGTAAAAAATAATAACAAAATGGTAGTAATAATAATAATAATAATAATAATAATAATAATAATAACATCATTGTGTTACATTTAGTAAATCATGAAATCATTGTACTGCAAAATACTTTTTTTACAGTCCACATTATTAGTCATTTGAATTAGTTTTTTATTTTGTTTTTGTTTTTTTCTTTTTTTAAAGAAAACTATATTTGGGGTGTAAAATAATGTATGTATTTTATTTTATAATGCATGTTCTTGCAGTTGTTATTGTATGTAGACTGGTAACAAAATGCATATACATCTAGCAACTAATATAAATTATGTGTGGTCACAGTTAGTTCAGATGTTGATGATGAAGGTTGATGATTTGAGTATAATGTGTACTTTTTAATTATATCAAGCTAATATGTTTTTGTGTTTTTTTTTTGCATACATAAGATATGGAGATATATTTGTAGTATAATTTATGTTAAATTTTGAAGTGTTTGTTACACATAAAAATATTGGGCTGGATCCAGATCTCTGTCCCACAAGCTGTTTGGAGAAGTTGTTACGGAATGGCGTATGGTGTTCTGTATGCTAGGAGATCTGTCCGACTGGGCGTTCTGTTACACCCACATACCTACTCCCAGCAAGTGGGACAGGGATAGGCATGCAGATGAAGGGGAATGGGTGGCGGTAGGCACTTCCGCAGCAATCTGTGTTTGAACACACGGATCGGTGTGGAGAACTTAAGGTTGGTCTATGGACATGTAAGTCATCCAAATGTTGTATGTGAGAGGGGAATGACATGGGAGTTCACTTCCCTCTCATGTGCAGACTTTGTGACCTCTGAACGGAACACGCATAGAGGTCCTCACCAGGTCCATTGTTTGAACTATGGCAGAAAGTGGGATATAAGTGTCATAATGTCTCATTTAGTCCTGTTAATTCAGTTATGAGATCAACAACACTAAAAGCGTCTTATTACTGCTGTAAACTACACTTATTTAAGAATAAAGCATTAAAATTGTTCCAATGGAAATAGAAAACTGTATTACTGGTATTAAGGTACCAGAAAAGAGGACTCCTTAGGAGTATTGGTTGGAGGTTTAGGGCTCCAGCATTGCATGGCCCTTGTATTATGTGTTGTTAGCAGGTATGATCTATAATTTCCCTCCTCGGCATCAGCCTGGTGCATCTCTAGTGTTTCACAAATATATCATATTTTTCTTTAGATATTGAACTTAAGGTAAGAACATCATCCATTTGCACAATCCAGAAGTGCATAGGAATGACAACACTAATTACCATCAGATAGTGGCAGGGGTGTATCTATGGGTTCAGCGCCCCTGGCAAAGTAAGGGATTGAAAAAATAACAATTACACATTTTTTCTGAATACTTGTATTGTTTACATTTAACTTTATTTGAAAATAAATGAAAAAACTCCCATCATATGCCTCCAGCACCTCCCACCCCACTACTCCCATTATATGCCTACAGCCCCCCCAGTACTCCCATCATATGCCTCCAGCATCTCCTACCCCAGTACTCCCATCATGTGCCCCCAACTCCATCCCCCAGTACTCCCACCATATGTGCCTCCAGCCCCACACCCCTGTAAACCCATCATATGTGCCTCCAGCCCCATCCCCAGTACTCAAATAATATGCCTCCAGCATCTCCTACCCCAGTACTCGCATCATGTGCCTCCAGCCCCATCCCCCAGTACTCCCATCATATGGGCCTCCAGCCCTATTTCCCTGTACACCTATCATATGTGCCTCCAGCTCCATCTGCAAGTACTTCCATCATATGTGCCTCCAGCCCCATCCCCCTGTACACCCATCATATGTACCTCCAGCCCCATCCCCCTGTACACCCATCATATGTGCCTCCAGCCCCATTCCCCAGTACTCCTATCATATGTGCCTCCAGACCCATCCCCCTGTAAACCCATCATATGTGCCTCCAGCCCCATCCCCAGTACTCCCATCATATGCCTTCAGTATCTCCTACCCCAGTACTCCCATTATGTGTGCCTCCAGCCCCATCCCCAAGTACTCCCATCATATGCCTCCAGCCCCATTCCCCAGTGCTCCCATCATATGTGCCTCCAGCCCCATCCCCCTGTACACCCATCATATGTACCTCCAGCCCCATCCCCCTGTACACCCATCATATGTGCCTCCAGCCCCATCCCCAGTACTCCCATCATATGTGCCTCCAGCATCTACTACCCGGTACCCCCATCATATGCGCCTCCAGCCCCATTCCTCGCTACTCCCATCATATGTGCCTCCAGCCCCATCCCCCTGTACACCCATCATATTTGCCTCCAGCCCCATCCCCCAGTACTCTCATCATATGTGCCTCCAGCCCCATCCCCCAGTGCACCCATCATATGTGCCTCCAGCCCCATTCCCCAGTACTCCCATCATATTGTACTCCCATCATATGTGCCTGAAGCCCCTCCCCCGTCCCCTCCCTAGGTTTTCTTACCTTACCCTGTGTTGTGTCCCCCGAGACTACGGCTTAGAATTCTAGTGCTGTGGTCGCCGAGACTTAAGAGAAATTAAGTCCGGCGTTCACAGGCTTGTGACCGTGGGACTTCATTTCCAGGAAGTCTCGGCCACCTCGGGACTTCAGTTCTTAGCCACAGTCTCGGAGGACACAGCATAGTGTGTCTTACTGAAAACCTAGGGAGGGAGGCGCTGGATCCTGGAGGCATATGACTGACTCCAGACCAACGCTGCCTGCCCTAAGCGATGCTATCTATCCCTTATTCACGCGTGGCATCGCCAGGCAGTGCCCCCCTTTGGCTGGCCCCTGGTGGTGCCATCCTGGCCATGAGATAGATACGCCACTGGATAATGGGATCATGACAAGACAGACAGTATTTTAAATTCATATAGAAAAAAAGGCAGTTACCCTTGGCAACCACAAGAACCAGGTCATTTTAGTGCACACCACACATGAAAAAATAGTATGTCCACAAATCTCTTATTTTTAAAACAATTATTAAATCTTTATTATTCCATATTAAAAAAGTTCCAAAAAGAATAATCAGAATGACGAAATTGTAAAAGTTGAATCTTAATCACATCAGCATAGCATTTCCAAATTAAATCAACACCTGAACCCAGACATATTCATTCCATAATGCTAAATTAGCAGAGATGTAACAACATATATAATAATTATGTAAGGTAGAAACAATGTTGGCAATATAGCAAGTTGCAGTATTGATGAGACAAAATAGCACTATGCGCCAATACTTATCAAAGCGTGGAGCAGCAGCATTGCATCATCGTTGGTCTGGATTGTCAGGTAAGCATAGATGATTACAGCCAAGGTGATGCAGAAGGAGGTGGGACACCCTAATCTAAAACAGGATACCGGGGAAAACTATCCCTACTCATAACTAACGGCCTAACGACCGTACTTCTCCCCGTTCCGGGTCCGTACCTTTCCCTATATTAGCTCACGGTGGCACAATGGAGGCTGATGTGATGAGCAGGTCCCGATGCACACGAGATTCCCGACACCCGACGCACGTTTCGTCTCCTTCGGGGGTGAGAGAGCGTCTGCAGCTGTGTGGTTCAGCTTCACCTTTTAAAGGGAAATTGTCCAATCATCTCTTGGCATCAGAAGCTCCACTGGTGCATTAATCATGTATCGGAGGCAGCTAAAGAGACAGGAGATATAAAAACCATGTAAATACAAGATTTGTGTTACATTACATCTGCATTTAAAAGAACCATAACTCTGCAGCATGATAAGACAAAAAGGACATACAATTTTTATTTTATATATTTTTATATTTTTTTATTTTTTTTATTTTTATTTTCCGTAGCCTTAAGAAAGTTCTTTACAAAAATCCTGTGCAACTCCACTTATATTCTTTCTTAGTATTTTAAATTTGCAATAAACTGCCAGAAAGGCAACAGGAACATTTTCAATGACAAAAAGTTTCAACAATACTTTTAAAAATTTGGAATTGTACTAGGAAGGAAAATACTGGTTAAATATGAGCACTACATATAATTTAAATTTATCAAACCTACGTAACAAGTAAACAGAATCCATTGCAATTTGCTATTATCTATCTTTATAAAAAAAATAGCTCTTAGAAATAGGAATCGCAATTATATTTTCCTCCCCTTTCCTTTGGCTTTCTTTACATGCACAATGAAACTGTTCAGCAAGCAACAAATAGCTTCTTTTGTTTTTATCTTTTGCAAACATTTAACAAGATAAGGCAATACTAGTGGATTTATAGAACAAAAACTAAAGCTACTAATTTTATTAATGTACTGTTTGTAATTAATAATAAATAAGTATATTCTCTTTTCTAATATAATAACTTTACTGTTCCATTTAAAACATTGCAGTAACTGTAACAATCTTCAGACGCATAACATTCATTAGTTATTCTTAGATATAGATTTAATAGTAGAACCATACTGAGGCATCCTTTCCTGTGTACGGATTGCTGGTAATGCACTTCTGCGGCACCCCGTCGTGACATATGTAACAGATGACATCACGTAGGGGACGGGCACCGAGGATGCCATGATTCGGAGGCCCTGAATGTGAAAACAAAAAAAAGTTAAACCCTGACCAGCTCTTAATCTTCTCTCACACAATGTCTGACAACATGTCTTTCTCTTTACTTTATTTGACTTTTGGTGTTTTTCCTCAACTATACTTTCTATATAAGCTTCTCAGTATTGATCATTTCTACTTTAAAAAAAACCCAATAAACTAACTGGATTTTGGGCATTAACCTTGACCTTACTATTTTATGATTTTGATGCCCTTAAAGCCTCACTTTATATTAACTGTTGCATTTAAAGCTGAAAATCAAAACGCATTCTCCACAAAGAAATGTTGCCATATGAACACTCTGCTTGAATCATGTATGCCCCACAGAAAAGTTAGATGACCTATGAGAGAACTAGAGAGATATTTATTAGGATGCTAGGTAAAGGTACCTGTTCGTATATGCATAGGGTAGGTGGAAAAACTCAGAAAGGTTCTCTTTATGAGTCAGAAAATGAAGCCTGAGGAACATTAAGCTAGCTAGATCCTTTGGTGGGCAGTGTTCAAGACCACCGTTTATGTTAAAAATTTATTGACTGAAGATAAGAGGACCAACAGGTTTTAGAGTATGAAGACTACCCATCCAACCCCTGATCCAGTGCATGGGCAGAAGGCTACAGATCCTTCCAAACTGGTCACTTTATGAATGAATAAACATGCTGCTGTTCCACATGTGCACAGAATACTCACTGCAGATCCTTTCACCACTGGAACAGATTGGATAAAAAGTAGTAAGCGTTTAGAGAGATCCTGTTATCACCCTACAGCTGGAAATTTTTGGTTCACACACTTTTACTGTTCAAATCACCCAGGTTACCTGGGCCATTACCTCAAATGCATGACAGTAGTGGAGCCAGGGAAAAATAGGACTGTCATCTTCGGTCAGCAAGGATTTTTTCAGATTCCAGCAGATTAAAGGTTGCTTCATCTGGATCAATTACATTTATAAAGATAGGAATCGCTGGAGATCTGTAATAGGTTTAACTTGATGGACTGGTGTCTTTTTTCAACCTCATCAACTATGTAATCTTACCAAAACTTAATTCAACTGGGTTCATCTCACAATACATATAGTAAGTGATACTTTTATATCATATACTTCATGTAAAATGTCTTATATCAAGTAACAGCCTTAGTCATATTTTCACATTTTTTTATGTTAATTATTCACTTTTAAAAAGTAGGCACCATTTTTACATCGAAATTATTTTTAACATAATGCTTACAACCACAGTATTACAAAGTTGTGAGTTGTGCATAGATCAAAAGCGAAGTCTACTGTTTTGTATTTAGAAACATTTACAAATCTACAGAGAACACTCTGGTTCAGTAAAAGTTTTATTTAAATAATTAAGAATAAATGAATATTGCCTTATGCTATTACATTTTCTGATTTACTTATTCCTGGAGCATTTATCAATATTTGCTTCAAAACCACTAAAATTGAAAGGGTTAAACAAGTTATAAATTATTTTATTATTCCAAATTTTTGCTTTGGGCTTCCCCATTGATTTTAACATTCTAAAGGCTTTCTGACATCATTTTAACAAATCTCTTATTGAAGAACACCTTCCAAGTGACTTTTATTTGCAACTTGTTTTGCAAGTTATAAGGAAGTTCTTGAAAATCAATAAACCATTGTGAATCAGAAAACATTTTGTGCAATGCATTGACCATTATCTCTTCCTTACTAAATGTAAAATCATTGGGCAGATATTTTTATTGGAAAAGCAAATGTTGATACAATCATTTTATGCAAGATGCTGACTTACAGCATTAAGGGGCAATTTTCAGGTTTGCCAGTATAGTCTTTGTCAGATTTGGGTTGTTTCCTACATGGACCCCTTAAGCAATCTCTGACTATTTAATTAGCTTTATTATCATCTATATGAAACACAATTATAAAAATAAACATTGGTCATATATGCTGATTTTACCATTACAATACAAAACATTGCTAGTAAATATCCTCGTTAATCAGTCATAGACTATGCCCCTTAAACCCATTTCTGCTTTTTGTATCCTCATGCTTAAATAAGCATGCACATAAACAAATCAATGAACAGTTCATAACAAATTATACAAGCATGAGAGACTCCCTCCGTGCTCAAATCTTTCTTCACTCACAAACTATGTGCTTCTCTGAGGCAGTGAGTCAGTTCCTTTCCTTGTATATTTTACAATCTATTAAAATATTAATTTAGCAAATTTATGAAAGAAAGGGTCATTTACCAGGTATTATATTATCATGGGGACTAATGCTTACTTTCCACTACAGAGCAAAGTGCATGCTCAGGCAATATAACTCGACTGACTGATTGTCCTGCACCCAAGGCTGAACAACAATTAAAAGTTGAGAACATGGCAGGTTGCGGCCCCTGGTGGTAGCTCCTATGAGTGTAAGTAAGAGAGATAGACAAACGCGGGACCCAGTGAAAAGATAAATAACACTGCATCAGACAGTGGACAAACAATGGCGCTTACTCTCACAGGGGTGGATCCAGACCTGTGCCCGACAGGTCACTTACACACGCAAGGTGCGTAAGTCGTCCGGTTTTGACTGGAGGGTTACGATAGTAGTAAAAAAAAACTGAACATAGTTACTTACAAATGGGCTGTGCTTCCCCTTCGCCTGCCAAAGTGTGCAGGGGGAAGCATGCAAAAATGTGCAGTTTGGGAGGGGGCTCTGGACCCGGCCCACAATCACAGAGAGGCACATTGAGACAAGGGGGAATAAGAAGCAAGGAGCATAATGACAAACAGACAAGTGGGTGAACCAACTGCAAACAATTAGGCAAGGATAAACAGGGAGTAAAAGGGTGAACTGGACAACAAAGGGTTAAATTAGGAAGGGCACTCAGGAAGTTAGGTAGAATAGCAGGACCAAACAACAGACCAGCAGCAGGCTGGGAAGCAAGAACGCTATAACCGGCGAGGCTGGCATGTACCCACTGGTTTATTTACAGGGAGGCTGGCCAATCAGGAGAGAAGCACTAGACCAGTCTCCCTGAGCTAACTGGGGAGTGTCCTGGCTTCTAGGCTTCAGCCGGGACCAATAAGCAGCGCTCCGCAGCATGAAGAGGAAAACGCATTCTGGCTGCCTATCTGCTAGAACACCTGACCGCAGTGCCCAAGTCTTTATTATATAGTATTGAAGCACCGGTCTCTCACCATCTGAAGCCACCTATGTTCTTGGATATTCTTGTGCTTCCAGATTCCATCAAAGGTTTTGCTGTCAGCTCAGCTCCTGGGTCAGATGTCAAGTATCTGTTCATCATCCCTCATGAATTGCACCTGACCAGGGCTGTTTCTAGGGGCGGACGAGCCGTGCGATCGCACAGAGTGTGCCCCTAGATAACTTAAAAGGGGGCGCATCCTGCAGCCCTCCCAGTGTCGCGGCCGCATCTGTTATGTTGATTGTTACCACAGACATTGTTTGAACTCAAGCCTTGTGCCTTGTGCTTTGGACAGGCTGAATTCTTCTGCTTGGACACTGCTTTACTGCTTTTTATTGTTTTCCTGCCTGCCAGTTATTATGTTGACAGACAGATTTACTGCTGCTGGTTTTAAAAATCTGATTTTAGCTGACATTCTCTAGTGTGTAAAAAGAAAGTGAGAGCTAAAATCTGATTGGTTGCTATAGGCAACATCTCCACTTTTCCAAACCTGCAGCTTAGTAAATCTGGCCTAAAATGAGATGAGTAATAAATTAGCAACACACACCAATTCCACCTGTCGACATTTCATACCAGACCCGTTTGTCATGGAAGTATGAATGCCAGGGGTGGGAGAATACTCACCTGAAATCCAGCAAAAAAGATATTTAACCTACAGGTAAGGTAACAGGTAACCTACAGGTAAGCTTCTAAATGCTTCCAAAATATATAGCAAATTATTATTGGATTATAAACCTTTTAAAAGTCAACTTTATGCAGGCTTTTTATGTATTTTATGTCATCTTAATAATGCACAAAACGTCATATTCTGCTGCATTTAAACCTATAGGGCCGGATCCAGACTTAAGTATGCACAGTGCTCGTAAGTCAGCAGCGCAATCCATGATTCCGTGAGTGCAAGCGTAATGCGCTCCCCATGAACTGCCCTCGCATGTACAGAAGTTCCATGCCCAGAAAACTACCATAACTTTCATACACACACCCGTAATGCACTCAATCATAGAGGAGTGTTCTGCGTAAGGCAGGGCGCCTCGCTCCGCCGTCAGAAACAGCCACATCACAAAATACCAAAATGTTTGTACTGCATGCCAATGCGTAACAGCCATGTGTATGCACGTGCAGTATAATCGCTCAGGGTACATAAGCATTTGGAATGCGTAGCTAACCTGTCATACAAAATTCTGGATCTGGTCCATAAGATATACAAGAATATAGCAGTTTGTTTAATTTAGACTGATGTTAGAGATACAAAAATGAGTTAGTACTGTATGTAAGGCAACATGCGTACATGTACATCCAAAATGTAAATTATGATGACACTCACTGTCAAAAATCTATGACAGTTATTCACCTCAGAATACCTCTACAACATAAACAGTCAGGTTTAGCTGAGAATAACTTTAGCTAAACATAAATTTAACGGAGAATAACTTTTTCACTTATCCTTATATTGCTTTCTGTTTGTACAGACAGGGTTTATGTTTGTTAAAAGTCAAGTAATTTTTTTTTTACAAGTATAATATCTTTAAGAAAGGGAATCTTCTCTGACATTTTGTTTACTACTAAAACTAACATCTAAAGTTTGCAACCAAAATAAAATGAGCCCATTTTTTATTTTCTTTTTAAACATTATTAAAAGGTGACTTTTTCTTTCAGAAACGCATGACTTAAAATTGTTTTTGTAACCAGTGTGAACACATAGGGCACAGGGCACTATGTATTAAATGAATACAATGGCTGTAGAGGGTGTCTATTTTAGTCACTTTCTGGTGGTTATGTCCTATTACACTATTACCTTAGGAGAATGTACATGAAGCCATTTTGTGTACCATAATTTATAAGTGCGTAGTTTCAAACTATGGCGTTAGTATACATGAGCCACTGTTTTATCTCAGAATCTATGTACAAAATTGTATTTCTGAATCCCAAATATTTGGTTTTGTCTATTTAGCAAATAAAAGGGCACTGTCAATAGACATATTATATAATTCAGTAAGTATTGAAGGACCATTGAGTTTTGGTGTTATTCTGCCACAAAAGCAACTCTGGAAAGAGAATACTATTGAAATATTATTATTATAACTTTCTGGTGCAGTTAAAGTTCATTAAGGAGTAAAAATGGGATTATTTTGTGTTCCATTATTGATGCTATTATTAGTGATGACCTGAGTAGCAAATCCAAACACCTATTGCAATAGGAAATTTGTACTGACCCATTACTATACCCAATGATGTACCATTATAATTATAGAACCTGGAATTCAGGAATAACAGGACCAACCTTGGTTGCTCCCCTCCTACCTCCTCCTCAATGTCAAAATATTTGAAATCCGATTTTAAAAACAGTAAGAAACATATTTTTATGTTCTGATGTTCATCTGTATTTACTGTATGTAGGAAGTGGCAGATTTTGTAATGACATATACCGCTCAAGAATCCAAGGAAAGCCAGCACTTAAATGTCAAGTCTAATCAGTGACGATTGCTGCTAAAGTGACAAAGTGAAAACAGCTTGGCATCATGTCAAGATATACCTTTATTCATAAAATAACTGTGCTACAGAATGAAGAAAATAATTGTGCAGATACAAAAAACCAAAACAATAAATGGTAAAACCAAACATCCATTAGCCAGGTGAAGGCTTTTTTTATATCCATTGACACGACACTGACCTTACCTGAGGCTTCCTGACTTATGTTTGATGAAGAGTTAATTACAAACAACCACCTGTTCTGTTCTACAATGGGTATTGCCCCCTGTTTGCCTCACACTCTACTCATTGCTTGTCCTGGTTACAACCAAGGTTTATTCTGTAATGGGAATTCTAAGATAGATAGATAGATAGATAGATAGATAGATAGATAGATAGATAGATAGATAGATAGATCCTGGCTGCCGGATGACTCATAGGTGAAGGTGTTCTCCACTAACACAGGCTGTCAGTGGAAAACTGATGAAAACTACAGATAGACTTCCGGGAGCCCCACTGAAGCTCGAGGCCCATCACAGCTTATACACATAGGGCCGGTTTTACACTTAAAAAGCTCCGACTTGTTAAGTGCGGAATTTCCCGAAATGACCTACTACACATGTGTACCAGTTAGGCGCATAGATTGACTCCATGCGGTCTTTAAAGAGTACTACTAAAAGTAGTATAGTCAGAAGGTGGCGTGCTAATGGCGCCTCGGGGTGGACTTAAGTAGAAGTGGGAGGGGGAGGGATTTAGGTTGGCTGGGAAAGGCGGAGAAGTTTCTCCATGCGTATTTTCCTTCTTAAGAAGGAAAATGCGCACGGTTACTTAAGGAAGCCCTATGGCACTCTTAAGTGCCATAAGGCTCAAAAACGGGGGGGCCGGTTAAGGGCAAGACGGGTGAGTTAGGTGCGGATCTGTTAGGTGCGGATCTATGATTTATATGACAGCTGATTACTGTGTTATTGTGTGTTGAAAAAATTAAACAAAAAAATAATTTTTATTAACCTTGTAATAGATAAGTAATGCACATATGACACTTTATATTTCATACTGCTCTGATGACAAATACTAAAGCAGCTGACAGTTAGTAGAGTTGTAATTGAGTAATTATCCACTCACACTGAAGTTCTTAAGATGGATGCATGTTATACACAAAGGGCCTGATCCAGACTAACGGCCGCCGCCGTAGGTATGGCGCCCGTATGCGTAAGATCGACATTTTTGCCGATCTGCGCATGCGTCGGGCAGATGTTGTCCATTGTAGTTAGGGAAACCCGCTCCTTAGGGCATTCCTAACTGTTGCGTAGTTACGTTGTAGTTAGACAAGGAAGGTGTGGAGAGGTAAGAAAATGAGGGGGGTTTGTGTAGTTACAATGCAGTGGCCGGCGTAATTACACTCTGTTACGCCGGCTGAAGTTAGGGTAGCCTTCAGTCGGCGTAACAGTGTGTAATTACGCCAGCCACAGGGGGAGTGTCTGGGGGAGTGCATGCCGATACGCTGTGCGTTAGTACACACAGCGCATCGGCGTAGGTCTGGATCAGGCCCAAAATGTCTGTTACCAATCAATAAAAAACTTCCTCACATTATCCACCCAAATAAACCATGGACATACATAGCTATTGGATCTTATATTTCCAAATGAAATCTAGCATAAGGTACTAAATTAATAGAAAAAATACAGACACAAAACTATAAACATAATTGGATTCCATATGTTATAGTAACATAACATTTATGCCATAGAAATGACCACTGGTTAAATTATTTGAAGGATATAAACCATTTTAAAAGGACTTCAGCTTGCAGGACTCATTAAATGTTAGGACCATTATATTTGTTTTTATACACATATTGCCTGAATAGAATTCAGGTCAGGAAAAGAGGTTTTGTGAGTTGAGTTGAGCAGTTTCCATGACTCTGAAGGCAGAAAATATCTTCTTTCTTAATTACAGACCTTGACACCAATATTTTCTATGCTGACTGTCACAACAAGCAGATCAGTAAAGATAATTAGGAGAGAAACAGCTCGTAAGTCACCAGAGACTGACATTTGATTTCTGCTCAAGCTATACCATTGTGTATACACTGAATTCAACTGACCGGCTGAAGTTGTTATAGCATTCTTTAGCAAACAAATGTAATGATAAAAGAAGCATGGCAAAATATGGCTCTCAGACCTCCGTTATCATTATATACATCTGGCAATTCCCCAACTCCAGAAGAAGTTTGTAACTAAATACTATACATATGCACAGAGATTAAAATAGTAATGTAGACTTAAGATCAGATTTTGTATGATAGACTCTGTATGCTACCACATATAGGAGAGCAGGTCACTACACCTACATGCGGAGGAAATTTAAGAATGCTGAAGTCACCATTAAGTATTCAGATTGCAACACTGTGTGTGTGTGTGGAATACTTGATTGTACGTTAGGGATTAGCCAAGCCTTTACAGTACAATTTAAATATCAAAGTGTGTGGGCCTGCCCCCACTGTGGTGACCTGAATTCGCATTCCATGTGAAAGTTCTTGTACTGGGCAGTACAAGCAGAATAGGGTACGTATGTATGTAACATACATATGTCCCCTAATGCACCGAAGTCTGGATCAAGCCCGTAATATATATGGTTGACAAACTATTTACTTAAAAAGTCTTTTAAATAGGTGTTTGTGGTGTTTTTGTTATTTATTTTACCAACAGACAATTACACTTCCATCACTCTCCGTCCTGTGCCATTAAATGACAACCAAAATCTTCCCTAATGGATTATTTTATATAATAATTCTACAATAATAATTTGACAGAAAAATAATAAAATAAATTATGAGAATTTTTTTTATTCAATTATCTTCAGTTTGCTATTTTTATATGCTATGGTGGTATCTAGTTTCTTATTTAATAATCTTGTAACAAAATAATATGTGTGATCTATTTTAATAAATAATGTGTTTTCTGATCAGAATATTAAAATCACTAAAATAGATTTAAGATTGCAGAGTAGGATTGTACTTGTCAAGAAACATATATACCCTTTGAGTCCTGTGTACTTCTTTATAATAATGCTATTACACAAAATGGAATATGTCTTCTTATTTATCGTACATTGTTACCAAGCTGGGGGGATGCTGAAATGACAATAGAAGCCAAAAACACAAAAATTTGGTAAATAATTAATAATTTTTTTTATCTTGTTTGTGTATGTGTATATATATATATATATATATATATATATATATATAATGTATTTTTACAAAAATTGGATGCTCAAAAGATTGAATTTCTGGCTCGAGGACAAAGATTGTAAGCCCATAACAAGATTATGCCTTTCTTTAAAGGAGATTCTGTTGCTCTGACCCAGGGTCACACTAGAAATAAAATATGCCGAGCTTTGAAAAGTAACAATTTCAAATAGATTTATGGCAATACCTAATGTATGTTGTGCAATTAGTTTTTTTAAAACCCTCTTAGAAGGAAATTAAATTCTTTTGGGAAAGAAAGCACTAAATTATATTTTGTAAATATTATGAAGAAAACATAAAATTGTATGAAAATGAGTTTAAGCAAATATGTTTTGGAAACCAGTATAAAGATGGGGTTAGAAAGAAGACTTTATCAGATTTGCCATGTTCTCCATCAAGCCTAGTTGTGCCACTGATAAAACTGTCACCAAAAAAACTGGTATTTATAATATATTGTAGTAAAGTCAGTTTTATTTAACCATTACTTATCTATATGTTTTTTGAGGGAAAGCACTTATAAATATTTTTCTTACAATCGTATTACCTTTTTTCTTCTTGATTTGCTTTTTTTTCCTTCACATAAAGGGGCTGATCCAGAGTTTGGAAGTACGGGAAAAGCAAGTGCGAGTGTAGACTTGCGTTAAACCAGAAAAAACAGCAAGAGCCTCACCAGCCCAACAAATATAGAATTTGATAATTAATCTCCAAGAAACAATAATTCACAAAAAAACAGAATAGATCAAAAAAGCAGTTTTCTCTACTCCATAACTTTTTCTAAGGATGTCCCCACACCATTTATCCCAGGTAGGGAGGGCAAGCATACAACATGGAAATGTGAAGAGTGGCCATGAGGCCATAAAAACATACATAGAAAGTGACGACAGATAAGAGCCACATGGCCCATCCAGTCTGCCCAGTTGTTTATTTAAAATTTTACTGAGCCTAGACCCTATTTACCCTCTATTTAGTTTAAGATTTAGAATATCCTATATTTAACCCAAGCATATTTAAATTGTTCTACTGTGTTAGCCTCAACCATCTCAGATGGTTCCACTTATCTATCAATTTTTCAGTGAAGTAATTTTTCTGCACATTTCCTCTGAATCTATCACCCTCCAGTTTATATTCATTCGGGTTCTATTAACACCTCTTCCTTTAAAAAATTCCACCCTCCTCTAGGCGTTCACAACCCTTGATATATTTGAAGAATGCTATCATATCCCCCCTTTCTATTCTCTGCTCCAAGCTATACATGTTTAGTTCCTTTAGCCTTTCTTGGTATGTTTTGTGACACAGGCCCTGGACCATTTTAGTTGCTCTTCTTTGCACAGTCTCTAATGTATTTATGTCTTTCTGGAGATATGGCCTACAGAACTGAACACAGTATTCTAGGTGAGGGCGTACCAACGATTTATAAAGGGGCATCACTACTTTTCTCTTTCTGCTACTAATTCCTCTCCCTATGCAACCAAGCATGTTATTTGCTTTTCTCATTGCTTTGTTACATTGCTTGCCTACATTTAAGTCACATGAAATAATCCTAGATCCCTTTCTTCCTCAGTAGTTTCTAAAGTAGTGCCATTAATGATATAGGCCGCTATTTATATATAGGGACACGCTTGCTCTCATTAGTGTCGGTGGAGTTCTAAATGTTGAAATAGTGATATCATGGTACATTTTGATTATGTATGGAGCAATGATTCTTTCATATTTTGCCTATTTGTATATGTTTGTATTTTTAATGTATTATTAAAGTAGTTTATTTTAACTTCATTGCTGCTGACTCCGTCCTATTAATTACATTTGTGCTGGTAAATGTTCCTGTAGACTTTGTCTGTATTTAGGCTTGTCTATTACCGTACTTTTTTTTTGTATTCTGAGCAAAACAATATTGCTATTGGATATCTTTATTTTTCTGTAAATTAGAAGTAAGAAAATTTAGCTCTCAACTATGCACAGTTTTAATTAGTTTTCAGCGTGGTTTTGCTCAGAAGTAGACTTTAAACCATTTGCCTTTAAAAAAAAAAGGTCTAAGTGCAACTGTGGATAAGTCTCATAGGCCCTGATTCACACATAAGAAGCTGCTGCTTCTTAGGTGAGTGTTTTCCAGAAGTTTTTAACTGAGCATGTATAGATGAAAGGAGGCCTTTAGATTAGATAAGGATGGAAGGAGGGCTAAGCAATGTCCGTTCATATTTTTCCTACTTAAGAGGGAAAATATGTATGGCAAGTTAAGGTAGCCTATGGCACTCGTAAGTACCAATAAGCACTTAAAAATAGGGGCGTGACCTAGGAGGGGCTGGACCCTTAGCAGTGAGTGTTCCAAGTCTAAGAAACATCATGTGATCTTTCACAATGAGGCACTTCCAGACTTCACAGAAGGTTAATTCAGGTACTTCTTAATCCAACATTTCAGGTTCAGAGTAACAAAACTTTTTTCTATGGGACAATAAGAAAACAAGCCAAAAAACATGCACTAATATATATAAGAAATGTTACACTCCGTAAGAATCGCAATAGCAGGGTGTAGCAGGCTTTGACTCTATGTGTGCACTTTTCCCCAGCTGTCTAGTTAATTCCACTGGAGGTGTGTCAGGCCTTCGCCACTGATTGGGGGAGTTTCCCTTAAATAGCCACTGCTCACAGGTGTCGGTTATAGTGTCGGTTATAGTGTCTGGTTCCTGATCGTGCTTGCTTACAGTCTGAGTGCTTGGTTTTCTTTTTGCATTTACCCTGTTACCCTGTGTTCCTGGTGTGTTCCCCCTTGCCTTCCTGATACTCTCTTATCGTTGTTTGTTGACCCCCTGTGTGGTGAGGTGCGCGGCAAGAGTAGTCCGCTACTTTCGCTGGTGGCCTCAGCCCCGGACAGGTCCTGGTCTCCATTCCTCTCCGGAGGTGTGTGTGCATGTGCTTTCCATCTCACATTGCCCTGGCCTGTCGGGTGTGTGTTTGATCTGCCACGTGTTCTGAGCGTCTCCTGCTTTTGCCATCTAGCAGTGAGTGGAGTTCGTTGTAGTTCTCCTGTGTTTTCATCTCCTCTCAGCATTGTCATCTTGCTTGTGAGTGTAGCCGCCAGTCTTGTTACCGCTGTGTAGTTATTTCTCCAGTGTGTTTGCTGTGCGTGTATTACCACTGAGTGTGTCACCTTCAGTGTGTATTATTAGAGCCATTGCTCCACTGTTTATTCCAGCTTGCAGTGTATGTATGTGGGTAGACTGTGTCACCTGTCTATACCTATTTAGTACTGTTTACCATCCTGTCAGTACTGTTCCTTAGTCATCCTGGGACTTGCTGTGCACTTAGCGAGAATACTTACCTGTGTAGGAGTTAGCCTGTATCCCTCCAGGGCTATTGTCATCCTCCTCCTTGCCTCTCTGCAGTTGAGTTTATATTATACCTCTGTCTGCATTATAAGGTACAGTGTGTACTGTTATTTGCTGTACTGTTATGAGAGTTCAGTATTTGCATTAATAAACCATTACTGTTATTTGAGTATTCAGTGTGTGTTGTCCACCTGTTATCCTGTGTGCAAATGTTCCCGTGTCAGCTTAAGCACGCTGCAGTACCCCTCTGGGGCTATCGCCGGGGGCACGACCTGTCAGACTAGCAGCCCAGACTATCCTCACCACTAGAGGCTCTAGTGAACACCTGGTGCTGACATAGATTCCGGGCCCCCGGTGAGAATCCCTTTAACTTACTGTAACAAGAAATACCAAATGCCCCAAGGCACTTACCCCCACCACTGACACATGCAGCCGAGCAGTGCGGCAGGCGTTTCCGCACTAGCTCAATCCTCACAACTTCCGGTCCGGTCCCCCTGGAGTGCGACCACGGCTCGCAATGACCTGTGGACTTCCCCTTCTGTTGGAGGCAGTGTTGCATCGCAACGGATGATGCCAGGTCCCGCCGCTAGCTGTGTCAACACAAGTTAAAACAGAAAGAACATTAATAACTGAAGATAGGCAATATAAATACATTATGTAAAGTGTTAAAATGTGCTACACTCTACACATAAGAATAACTACAGAATAAGCATATTACCACATTGAAGATGTTTACATCATCACATATGAAAACTGCTAATAATACAGATAAATAAACTAAAATTGATTATAATATTTCACAAAGAAAAGGCAAAAGGCATTTTTTGAACATAATTACACACCAAAGATAAGCCCATAGGTACTGCTAGATGGATGCTCAAATAATCAAATCAGATTCAAGTGTTCATTCAGTACCCAAAACTAGGAGTGGGTAAATCACTCTAGTCAGTTGAATGCATCTAGTCAGTTGAAGGCACCCTCATAAGAATCAAGATAAAGGCAACATTTCATTCAACCCCCCTGAGTGCACTGTCTCCAGGATATAAATCCACTGTGACTCTGTTCTAAGCAGACTAAGTCCCTGTCACCTCCTCTAGGTGACATCGGAACATGGTCAATGAGTTCACATTTGAGTTCTGGTAAAGAGTGACCGGCTGACACAAATGTTGGGCCACTGGTTGGTCTGAATGTCCAGAAATCAGGGCAGCACTAATTGCTGATCTGTGTAGAGTTAGTCGGTCTGTCAGGATCCTCCTGGTTTTCCCGATGTAGTACAAGCCACAAGGGCATCTGAGCATGTAAAACACATATTTAGTTGTGTAAGTAAGAACGTGTTTGATATGGTATTTTCTTCCCTGAAGATGGGTGTACAAAAAATATACCGGGCTCCAGAAATCGACAGTTTAAGAATTTAGGGCATTCATAGCACCCCGATACCTTGGAGAGAAATGTGCTTGGCTGAGATTTTAGTCGGGTAATGTCTGTCTGCACCACCCTATCACAGATGCTAATGCTCCGATTATAACATGTGCATAATCCTCAAGTTGGAAAATTAATTTAGAGAGCTGTCAGATTTAAGAATTGGCCATAATGTGCGAGTAGCTTAAGACACAAATGGACTTTCCCTGGTAAACTTAGTTAGACAAGAAAAAAGAAAGTGTGTCGGGGCTCCAGCACCACCAAATACCGCAGCTGTCACAGAGTGAACCTCATCCATAATTATGTAACAAGAAATAAAAAGCAACAGACAGCGCTGAGAGATGGTCTAGATAAATAGACAAAAGTAACAACTTTAGATAATATTCACTTGTGATGATTTAAAAGTAACTTCAGTGTGTGGCTTAAATGTAGAGGAAATAGCAAATCAGTTCCGAATAAAATACTTTCAAGATGGTAGTATAGAAAAATAGTATTGAATAGTCCTATATTGGAGCAATAATTAGAAAAGACAGAAACTCTTTTAGGGATGTTACCCAACTTTGTTGGACGTATCAGTCTTTCCTCCCGTATAACATGTAGAGACCACGTGTAGAAGTCTTTGGTGTCGGGAGGCCAGCCATGCACAGTTTGCGGCTCCAATTTGTGCAAGGAAAGTAAACGATGATAACCAGGATGCTCCCTCTCATGCAGCTGATCCAGAAATAAAGCAAT
This sequence comes from Limnodynastes dumerilii, assembly GCA_011038615.1. NCBI lineage: Eukaryota > Metazoa > Chordata > Amphibia > Anura > Limnodynastidae > Limnodynastes > Limnodynastes dumerilii. The sequence goes on along the minus strand of WWET01003090.1, from coordinate 4,817 downwards.
TCCTCTTTGATTAAATATCCACAGCCAGGTTCTGTTGTAATGGCTATAGCATGTCGATATTCACATAGACACTATGACCTGAGACACCGATATGAAGTTTAGCAACACGTTTCCTGTCACACTTTATCAAGCTAAAAACTGCTAAAAACTGGCTGGGAGGAAATGGCCCTATCAAAATAGGGCCGTTCTTTCCAGGTACTCACACCCCAATTTTATGATGAGGCATAGCAATCGATCCACAGATAACTGAACACAGTGCTCCGAAAGGAAAGCCTAAAAACTACATTAACCCTTCCCCTAATTCTAATCCTAACCCTCCCCTTCCATTATCCTAACCTTCCATTCCCCGCAGCCTGACCCTAACCCACCATCTCCCGCAGTCTGACCCCAACTCTCCCTTCCCTACAGCCTGACCCTAACTCTCCATCTCCCACAGCCTAACCCTCCGTCTCCCGTAGCCTGAACCTAACCCTCCCTTCCCTGCAGCCTGACCGTAACCCTCCCTTCCCTGCAGCCTGACCTTAACCCGATCTCTGATCGGCATACTAACCCATTCTGAAAAAAAATTATAAAATAGAGGGATATTCGAAAAGGGACATCCAAAAAGGAACTTTTGGATGCCCCTATTTCGGAAATCCCTCATTCTATGCGTGGAATGCAACCGATAAAATCGGCACACTTGGGAATTTAGTCAACAGAACTGTGCAAACAAATTCCAGGATTTCTTTCAAATCTATTGCTTGCTTTGGAATCTATTCCATATTACGTCCAAACTCCTTGAATGGATCACACTATAATTTTATATATGTGGAATTATCATTCAATTAGCGCAACACTTCCTATTTATAGTCTTGAATCACAATTGCACCCCCCTTATCAGCAGGGCAGATTACAATGTCCATGTAATGCTAGCCTTACACTAGGCTATTATCGGCCCGATCGGGCAAATAATCGCTTTAGTGTATGGAACAGATCAATTTTTGAAACGTCAAATAAACGCACCAGAAACGCTCTGGTGCGATTATTTGATCTTTCAGCATTATTTTAAGGGAGCCAATCAGCAACTGAATGGCTCCCTATCCTTGTAATAGACACTGCTGCTGATCTATGCATAAAGCTGCTCTGACAGCTTGAATTATACCTTCAAAGCTGTCAGAGCAGCATAGTGCATATATCTGCAGCAGCGTCTATTGCACGGAATAGTACAGAGAGGGACCAGCCGAACCCGCGCTGTGTGAAGCGCGGATTCGGCAGATCCCTATCTGTACTACTCCCTGTAATAGACGCTGCTGCAGATCTATGCACTATGCTGCTCTGACAGCCTTGAAGGTATACTTTTAAGCATGTCAGAGCAGCTTTATGCATAGATCAGCAGCAGTGTCTATTACAAGGATAGGGAGCCATTCAGTTGCTGATTGGCTCCCTTAAAATAGGAGCGTTTCTATCCTTCTGCTAGGATTATCGGTTCCAGCAGAGGAGGTGTATGGTGCCGATAACAGGACATTTCCCTTGCGGGAATTCATCCCGTTTATCGGCCCACCCCCTGCTGGGACCGATAATTGTCCTAGTGTATGGCCAGCTTAAGACTCTAGACTCTTTAAAGCTTTTCTTTCATCCATGGATAAATTGTGGCCATTGGTTGCAGAGCATTGGTAGTCTTCATTACAGATTCATCAAGTATCTTTGTAAAGCATTTAATAGACGAATTATGACCTTGAGGGTCAAATTTTGATTTTGACTTGACTTGTAAATCGATGGTGCCTCTTTAAATCTGAACTGGCGATGTAAATGGAAATGGTCAATTTTCCACTGAAAGTGGAAATGTGAGGAGAGGACGAACGAAAGATCTCTTTATAAAACTGAAGTTTCTGCTTTAGATAAAGCCCTTTTTGATAAATTAAATATCAGTTCTTGTGCGCCCGAGAGCGTGACCTTGTGTTGGGCTCTCCTCCACTGGCCCCCTCTCCTCGTGTGGCTCCTCTTTTTCTTCCCCTTGTGGAGTTCAGTGGGGGTTTGCCTGGAAAATCCTGCTGCCCCGAGGTGAATACCTCATTTTCTGAGCTCTCCCCACTTGTTATGTCATTTAATTTGCCACGTGGATAAGATCTCCAAGAACACCCCAGACTTTTCGGCCTCATCTAAGGTTGAGTTCCTGATATATAAATATATATATATTTGATAGAGATAGATACACAGACATATATTTATTATAGTAGACTGAAACCCTGACCAGGCCCTTACTTATTTGGAAACTATAAAAGATTTAAGTAATGTCTTGTTTTTTTGAGCTTCATATATCAGACCTATTACACAGTGGATCATAGAAAGGTTATAAAAACAGAGATTTAGAAAATGTTACAATAAAGCACATACATAATACAGTAAAAAAAAATATCAATAACTTTCAACTTTTATATATTAATAAAGCTCATCTTAGTTTAGTATGTGATAGTTTTTATACTGTGTTCATAAAAGGAAATGTAGATGAATGTTGTGAGAGACACAGACAGTGACGCCAGATGTTGGTCGATGAATGGAATTCAGCAAGAAGTATGCCTTTGGTGAATTGATGGCCTCTGATCAGAGATCAAATAATTTGTTGCCTTGAAGAAAATTCTTTCAGAAATGAGTTCTTGCTTGAAATAAAAAAAATATTCACTAGGTTACAATATTAAATCGTTGTTGGAAGGAGATAAAACCGTGTAGTGTCACAAATGCCAGCCCAACTAGTCTATCACTGCAAGGATGTTGCTGGGATGTGTAGTTCATTCCCTTTGTCAATGGACACTACTATTCAGGAAGACGTTATAGAATTGGAATGAATGTGCCTTGAGAAAGGAGTGGAGATGTTGCTTAGGTGGTTAGTTACCTAATCTATTCCCCATTATCCATTACAGATTCACTGCTTCACAGCCTTTTTTTCTTTGAAAAACTAAAAAACTTTATATGAAATAGGTTGTAAACAGACACTTGCACTCTTGAATAAAAGCAGATCCTTAGCATTACCCTTTCCCATATTAATTTTCTACTGTTCTCTGGACCAAGGTGCAAAGTTCTTCTCAAGCCCTATCTGACTTTTGCCAGTAAATGTATCAAATTAACTTTTTTTTTCTCTAAATGTTAGTTTGGCACTCATATTGTTCATAAACACTAGGGAATGAGAAAATAAATGACTGCATGTTATTCATGTAGCCAGACTTTCGGTATTGATCTTCTAATTACATTTCTTTACATTTTGCAGTCTGTTGATTAACTGCTTCAATTGTTACATGAGCCATGCATGTCTCCCAGTGATAACCAAGCACTGTATGACACCAAGCAGGAATTTAAAACCAGGTTGCACATGGTGTTAAGACTTTGACTTTACTTGTATTAAAAAAATTTTGCCATGTCATTTATATTTTTCTGTATTTATATATAATCTTTTCCCTAAACTAGTACTGCCTACTAAATAATTGAATTTCACTTTTAAACAAATTATTATCCTCACTAAAAAAACATAATTTTCCACCTGTTTTGCTCTTATATTGAAGCTCTGGATCTGGTCCTAAATTTGAATTTAAAATGAAGGCCCTTCAGTATTTGTGTACTATTAATGCATAGAATTTGAAAGTTGTTAAGAACCCCTTGGCCTATCTAGTCTCTCATTGGTTTTCTTTAAACACTTTGATTATTGATTATTTTTTTTATCACACCATTCCTCTCCATCCTCTGTTGTCTGCTCTATACAAGTTAGATCATTTTGTTTTCCTGAGTATGTTTTGTGATGCAAGCCATGTACCATTTTAGTTGCCCTTCTTTGCAGGTTTCTCGTGTGTTAATGTTCTTCTGGGGATTTGGCCTCCAGAAATGAGCACAGTACTGTATTTCAGAAGGTTCCTGTTGCTATGGTGACAATAAAACATTTTAGAATCATACAGACGACATCACAATACCAGCTGTGTTATTGACGAAATATTTTTTTTTATACTACAAAAAAAAAACTTACCTTAGCTCCTGTGCTCTCCTGCTCTGTCCCCGCTGTTAAATATTTGGGAGGAAGGTGTTTTTTTTTTGTTTTTTTTTGCAGTTTCTAGAATGTTGTTTTGGAATATGAAAGACAGAGGAGTGTTATAGGGGATAAAGAGGTTACTGTTTGTGCGTGTGTGTGCACGTTAGAAAGATTGGGGTGTCTGTAAGGGGTATTGCTGTCATATGCTGGGGTGTCTTTAATGAATATAGCAGAAACTAGTTAAATAATTCTGTTACCAGCACTCCCATTTTTCTATCCATAGATACAGTGGCAAATACCCCAAAAGGTTGGTACCAATATGGAGTATGGCCCTGATTCAGACTTGGACTCAGTTGTTCCCTTGACATGTAACATCGGTGCATGCACGCACCAGATGTTACATATCGTAAGTTCTTCGACAGAACTTTGTACCGTACTGAAGAACTTACGTAAAAGGGGCCGGCACTTAATATCCATGTGCCTTAAACCTGCCATAATGGTATAATTAGGCATGCTAATTATGTTCCGGGGGTGGGGAGAAGCAGTTCTGCATGTATCTGTGTCGGTAAAGTTAAGGTAGGGGTCTGGACATTTAAGTGTCTTTCACAATCCTCCTCCTCCGCACAGAAATCTGAATCTGGTGCTGTGTCCCAAGCATTGCATTAAGATATCAGCTCTTTACAAGATTTTGGTTTTAGTTCACAGTTTATAACTTAGAAGCAATACAAGAACATGTTAAGTGTATGGTTTCTATTTACAAATAATGAAGAGAATATTGGGTTGTTTGCTCACAAGTATCACAAACCGCGGCAGACGCCGCACTTAC
>WWET01003089.1:184585-201247 GCA_011038615.1 Limnodynastes dumerilii | reverse complement strand
TATATGCGAGAGAGTGTATGTGTGTGTATATGTGAGAGAGTGTATGTGTGTGTATATGTATATGTGAGAGAGTGTATGTGTGTGTATATGTATATGCGAGAGAGTGTATGTGTGTGTATATGCGAGAGAGTGTATGTGTGTGTATATGTATATGTGAGAGAGTGTATGTGTATATGTATATGTGAGAGAGTGTGTGTGTATATGTATATGTGAGGGATTGTATGTGTATATGTATATGTGAGAGAGTGTGAGTGTGTGTGTGTATATGTATATGTGAGGGATTGTATGTGTGTGTGTATATGTGAGAGAGTGTGAGTGTGTGTGTGTGTATATGTATATGTGAGAGAGTGTATGTGTATATGTATATGTGAGAGAGTGTGAGTGTCTGTGTGTATATGTATATGTGAGAGAGTGTATGTGTGTGTATATGTGAGAGTGCATGTGTGTGTATATGTATATGTGAGAGAGTGTATGTGGGTGTGTATATGTATATGTGAGAGAGTGTATGTGTGTGTATATGTATATGTGAGGGAGTGTATGTGTGTGTATATGTGAGAGAGTGTATGTGTGTGTGTATATGTATATGTGAGAGAGTGTGAGTGTGTGTGTGTATATGTATATGTGAGAGAGTGTATGTGTGTGTATATGTGAGAGTGTATGTGTGTGTATATGTATATGTGAGAGAGTGTATGTGGGTGTGTATATGTATATGTGAGAGAGTGTATGTGTGTGTATATGTATATGTGAGAGAGTGCATGTGTGTGTATATGTATATGTGAGAGAGTGTGAGTGTGTGTGTATATGTATATATATATGTGAGAGAGTATATGTGTGTGTATATATGAGAGAGTGTATTTGTGTGTATATGTATATGTGAGTGTGTGTGTGTGTGTGTGTGTGTGTGTATGTGTATGTGAGAGAGTGTGTGTGTATGTATGTGTATGAGAGTGTGTGTGTATGTATTTGTGTATGAGAGTGTGTGTGTGTATGTATTTGTGTATGAGAGAGTGTGTGTGTATGTATTTTTGTATGAGAGTGTGTGTGTGTATGTGTTTGTGTATGAGAGTGTGTATGTGTTTGTGTATGAGAGTGTGTGTGTGTGTGTATTTGTGTATGGTATATGTATATGTGTGAGAGTGTGTGTGTGTGTGTGTATATGTATATGTGAGAGAGTGTGAGTGTGTGTGTATATGTATATGTATATGTATATATATGTGAGAGAGTGTATGTGTGTTTATATGTGAGGGAGTGTATTTGTGTGTATATGTATATGTGAGGGAGTGTATTTGTGTGTATATGTATATGTGAGAGAGAGTGTGTGTGTATATGTGTGTATATGTATATGTGAGAGAGAGTGTGTGTGTGTGTATGTATTTGTGTATGAGAGAGTGTGTGTGTATGTATTTGTGTATGAGAGTGTGTGTGTGTGTGTGTGTATGTATTTGTGTATGAGAGTGTGTGTGTATATGTGTTTGTGTATGAGAGTGCGTGTGTGTGTGTGTGTGTGATAGAGAGAGAGTGTAAATAGTGGTGACACAGTGTATTCAGCTTTCAAACCACACAAATAAACAAACAATAAAATGACCAATGATCCAAAAACAAGTAAGGACCAGACCCACACCTGCGAACGTCACCTTCCTTACACACAGTGCATGCGCCCTCCAGATGTCATGTGCGTTGTACACATGTAACGCCTATTGTACGGAACTTAGTTCCATACGTTAGGAATTACGAGGAGAGGAACTGTGCTTCCCATGTAAGACCGCGTATACGCAATTCACATAATGAAACGATACTTAGATTATGTAAAATAGTTACTACGCATGCGCAGTAGCAACTTTCGTATAAGCAAAACGTCCGGTAGTGTGAATCCGGGCCATAAACTTAGGACTTGACCCAGAACTAATAAGGTCACTTGACTTGCGCAATTTTCTTGCGGAAGTCAGGTGACTTCCTGTCTGTTCAGCAGCGGAACTCCTATCATAGGGAACTCAGTTATGTAGCATCGGTTATCTGTGTGGCGGGGCGTTATTCAGGGGCAGAACTACCATTGGTGCAGCAGGAGCAACGGCATCGGGGCCCATGCTGATACAAGGGCCCACAGCCGTCATCATCTTTGCGTATCTCTGGTTGTACATAATGTCTTGTTGTACGTAGTGTCGAACCACACCCATACTGTACAATTTAAATGCCTCTCTCCACCCACAATGCGTATAATAGTCACACCCTATCGTATGGAGTTACGTACAAGTTATGTACAATCAGATTTAAGGGCAACGTCCGACAGGGGAATTACGTATATGTTGTACGTAATTCCCCTGTTTTGTAGGTTGTGCGCAAGAGGGGGCTTCCCCCCTGATTACGCATGTCGTATCTCTGCCGTAAAGGTGGAGATAGACATGCTAATTAGGGGACAGGGAGAATCTTAAAAGTTATAGTAGGAATCTGGACATGTAACTGTCCGGATTTAATACCGACAGCTAGGAGTGAATGGGGCGAGCATTCCCCACTCCAATGCCGGACGTACTGACCTCGGGCGCCCGCAAGGCGTTACATGTGTAACATCTGCCACACACGTGTGCAGTGCATTCTCACGGCCAGACTTAAACATGCTGCGTGCATCAATTGGCCGTCTTTATTAAGTCTGGATTAGGCCCAATGACGGGGGTGCACTACCCCTCTCACATGCGGACTTACTGACCTCATAAGGAATACGTCAGGTCCATGACATCACGCAATGTTTTATTATACTTTCACTGGGACCAAAAAATAACTGAATACTAATAAACGGGCAGACATTCCATGATACGATCGTATCCGCGAGCAACGGCGGTCTGGATGAGAGAGGGAACACCTGTACTGTACACTGACTAAGAATCACTTGCACGCGCAATGAGGAATAGCGTCTGCAACCTAACTGAAACGCGCAGCGATGCAGCGACATCCAAGACTGGCAACAGCCCGAAGCGGTAAAATAAATAATTATCACTCTAAGGAGAGTAATCTCAATTCACTTTTAATAGCCAGAAGGAGAGATGTTTGCCAATAATTTCTTGGACCGGTTACGCTAATTACCGCGGCAATCACAAAAATTTGACGATAATACAGTTATATCACTGCTGAAAGTGTTTTAGATTCTAAAACTGTTATTTTAGCAGGAGTGCCATGGCAACAGCTATATGTTTGGCACGGTACCTCTTCATAAGGCTGGCATTTTAAATTAAAACAATTCCTTAATTCTGCTCCCATGGAGGGCTGTTTTAAGGGGCGGGCGTCTAGGTGACTTAAAGGGAGCGCTGAGCAAAGCAGCCCCACTTTTGGGGCACCCTGCCCTCCCCTGGGTAATCTAGAGCAGGTGCTAAAAAGGTATTGGGATTCACACAGATACAAAATACATGCTTTATGACCCAAAGTTGAGACCCTGGCAGTTTTAGAGTTAGGAGCAAAACAAAAAAACCTTATAAGTGGCTGGTGGCTTATCATATATCTGTATAATGTATAATGTAAGTGGCTGGTGGCTTATCATATATCTGCAGATGTATGTAACAAATTCTCTGACTTTTATTTTAAAGAAAGAATGTTATGGTTGGTTGCTGGTTAATATATATATATATAGCATTTAGGCAACTAGGTAAGTTTTCTACTGCAAGCGACTTTGTCTCGGTTCCATTAAATCCAGACACTTTCATAAACTAATGTCACCTTACCCCACCTGACCGCATCCCAAGTGTTAACGTGGCAGCGAAACAGAGATTTATCTTCCCAGCACTTTAGCAGCTGCTGGTGTTGGGTGTTATCTGGGATCTATTATTAGCTTATTAGTTATAATGCGCCATCTTATGCTGTGTGGGAGGGGATGGGCAGAAGCAGAAGCCGTACAGAAAGCATAGGTGGCGCTGAATTAGTGCTGTTCTGCATTGAGCTTCCAGGAACGATAATGCATTGTTAATCAATAGGAAAGGACCATTGTCAGGATATGTTGTGCTGGGCACAGGATGCTCTCAGAACAATGAAGGGAAAGAATTCATGTTTTGTTGAGGGATTGTTTGAGATTTGTCACGGTGCATCGGCAAGAGGGTAAAGCGATATCGCACTGAAAGGCCATTCAATAAACGCTAGCGGAGGAGTATCTTCTCTATCAAGAGGGCGCATTATGAAAGCTTTGATTTTAAAGAGCATATCAAAGGTTTTTATTTTTTAGAATTTCTGAGACTGCATTGTAGAAGGAAAACTCTGAATTGATCACATAAAAGATTTCACAAGCCGGTTTAGAGGATGCAAACAGCAATTGTGGACTTTTATTTCACAATATGTTCAGAGCGCCTCTGATTTGATTTCAGTTAATGGACGGCCAGAGAGGCTGGGACCAGTAATGTGGCTTCTGTGACACCACCCTGCTCCCGGAGGACTCCTTGCTGGTAGAGGGAATGGAATTAAAACAGACGCAATAAACGTGGGTTAAAGGAATACACCTGTAATACGCTCCTGTAGGAAGAAGGGCATGGGAGGGAGAGGGTGGAGGCACAGACTGTAGTCAATATACAGTAAGGGTGTGGCCAAGACAAGTGCTCCGGATCCAGGACTGAATGCAGAAGAAATCCAGGACTCTTTGGGCCAGATTTACTAAGCTGCGGGAAAGGAAAAGAGGAGATGTTGCCCCTAGCAACCAATCAGATTCTAATTGACATTTTCTAGTATGTAATAGCAAAACACCAGCCTACCACATATAGATAGATAGATAGATAGATAGATAGATAGATAGATAGATAGATAGATAGATAGATAGATAGTGAGTAGTGAGCAGTAGTGAGAGCAGTAATGATATTAGTAGTGATAGCAGTAGTGACTGCAGCAGTGATAGTAGTAGTGAGAGCAGTTGTGAGTTTAGTAGTCAGAGCAGTAGCGAAAGCAGTAGTGAGAGCAGTAGTTAAAACAGTAGTGACTGCAGTAGTGATAGCAATAGTGAGAGCAGTAGTGACTGCAGCAATGAGAGCAGTAGTGAGAGCATTAGTGAGAGCAGTAGTGAGAACAGTAATGAGAGCATTAGTGATAGCAGTAGTGTTAGCAGTAGTGACTGCAGTAGTGATAGCAGTAATGAGCGCAGTAATGATAGCAGTAGTGAGAGCATTAGTGAGAGCAGTAGTGATAGTAGTAGTTAGAGCAGTAGGGAGATCAGTAGTGGGAGCATTAGTGATAGCGGTAATGAAAGCATTAATGAGAGCAGTAGTGACTGCAGTAGTTAGAGCAGTAGTGATAGTAGTAGTGATAGCAGTAGTCTACCAACGTCTCATCAGCTACCTTACTGACAACTCTCTTCTGGACCCCTCCAATCTGGTTTCCGGCCCCTCCATTCCACTGAGACTGCCCTTACCAATGTGACCAATGATCTGTTATCTGCCAAATCCAAGGGCCACTACTCCATCCTCATCCTTCTTGATCTGTCAGCTGCTTTTGACACTGCTGACCTCTTCTGCTTCAAACCCTCCGCTCTTTTGGTCTCACTGACACTGCTCTCTCCTGGTTCTCCTCCTATCTCTCTGACCGCACCTTCTCTATCACTTAGCTCATCCTCCCCCCCCCTCTCTGCTCCCTGTTGGTGTCCCCAAGGGCTCTGTCCTTGGCCCACTGCTCTTCTCCCTCTACACCCCCTCACTGGGTAACCTCATCAGCACCTTTAGATTCGCCTTTACGCTGATAACACTTAAATTTACCTCTCCTCCCCTGACCTCAACCCCTCTCTTCTGTCTAAGATTTCCAAGTGCCTTGCATCCCTATCTGCATGGATGGCCAAACACTTCCTCAACCTCTGTTTCCTCATCCCCTCAAGTTCGCCACCTAGGTGTCATCCGTGACTCCTCTCTTTCCTTTATACCACACATCCGTGCCCTCTCTTATTCTTGTCGTTTCCACCTACTCAAAATTGCACGCATGCTACCCTTCCTCATCAATGAAGCTACTAAAACTCTCGTCCACTCTTTAATCATATCACGCTTCGACTACTGTAACCTCCTCCTTATAGGTCTCCTGCTCACTCGTCTTGCCCCCCTTCAATCTATACTCAATGCTGCTTCCAGACTCATCTTCCTCTCACGCCGCTCTACCTCGGCCTCTCCTTTATGTCAAACCCTCCACTGGCTTCCTGTCTGCTTTAGACCTCCCTTTAAACTTCTTACCCTCACCTTTAAGGCCATCTCCTCATCCACTACTCCCTACCTCTCTTCCCTCATCAACATGCACACCCCTTCCTGCACTCTCCATTCTGCTAACGAGCACTGTCTGACCTCTTTACTGATCACCACATCTCACGCCCATATCCAAGACTTCTCCTGTGCTGCACCTCTGCACTGGAATGACCTCCCTTCAGTCAGACTCTCCCCCACATTGCAGGTCTTCAAGCATTCACTCAAAATGCACCTGTTCAGGCTATCCTACTCCTCCTCCACTTAACATCCTCACTGCATCCTTCATCTATCCCTTCTCTATCCCTATCTCTTCCTTCCCCCTCTCCTTCACTGAAACCAGCAGTCCACTTGATTCCCCCTCCTTATGTCTTCTATAAGTTCTTCCCTCCATAGTGTCCCCCTCTGCTACCCTTTTACCCCATTCCCAACTGGTGGCTCCCTCTCTAACTCTCACTGCGCTCTATCCCCTGCTCCCTGATCTTCCAAGCTTGACACCTCGCCTTGCCTTGCGTTCTGTGCTTGATTCACTTAATTGTAGTAGTGAGAGCAGTAGTGATAGTAGTAGTGATAGCGGTAGTGATAGCAGTAGTTCGAGCAGTAGTGATAGTAGTAATGATAGCAGTAGTGATAGCGGTAGTAAAAGCAGTAGTGATAGCAGTAGTGAGTAGTAGTGATAGCAGTAGTGATGATAGCAGTAGTGAGAGCAGTAGTGATAGTAGTAATGATAGCAGTAGTGATAGCGGTGGTGAAAGCAGTAGTGAGAGCAGTAGTGAGTAGTAGTGAGAGCAGTAGTAATGATAGCATTAGTGAGAGCAGTAGTGATGATAGCAGTAGTGAGAGCAGTAGTGATGATAGCAGTAGTGATAACAGTAGTGATTATAGCAGTATTGATAGCAGTATTGATAGTAGTAGTGAGAGCAGTAGTGATGATAGCAGTAGTGATTATAGCAGTATTGATAGTAGTAGTGAGAGCAGTAGTGATGATAGCAGTAGTGATAGCGGTATTGATAGCAGTAGTGAGAGCAGTAGTGATGAGAGCAGTAGTGAAAGCAGTAGTGAGAGGTAGTGAGAGAGGTAGTGATAGTAGTAATGATAGCAGTAGTGAGAGCAGTAATGATAGCAGTAATGGTAGCAGTAGTGATAGCTGTAGTGATAGTAGAAATGGTAGCAGTAGTCAGAGCAGTAGTGATAGCTGTAGTGATAGTAGTAATGATAGCAGTAGTGAAAGCAGTAGTGAGAGCATAGTGAAAGCAGTAGTGAGAGCAGCAGTAGTGAAAGCAGTAGTGAGAGCAGCAGTAGTGAAAGCAGTAGTGAGAGCACCAGTAGTGAAAGCAGTAGTGAGAGCAGTAGGACTCTCATGTACTTTATTTGCTTTGGGTGCTATGATTTGACATAACAGGTGTTTTCCCCTTTTATTGTACTGTCGGCACAGTTCTGATACCCAGCAGCAGTGGATGGTGCTGCTCTCCTGTGACTCTTAAGATGGAGAATTAGAAGCACTTGTCCTAGTTTCCCCAATAAGCTCTGCAAAGAGCAGCAAACAATACAAGGCTGACAAGCTCTGATGAGAAACACCACTTAAGATAATCTTTTCTCAGGCTGAATTCCACTGTGGGCTATGCAAATATGATTGCAAAAGTAGAGCATTGCGGGGCCCTTATTGCTGCTTGTGTCTGGAGGTCTTTAATAACCCTTTATTTTGCGGGGAAGCCTTCCACATTCCATGGGCTCTGCAATTAGGCTGTAGATGGATCCAAGGGGTCTTTCCAGGTAATAACAATATCTCTGGTCTAGAAGCAGAAATGGCGACAGAACGGTGAATTTCATGCCGCTTTCAGATTTCAGCCCTGGCAATAACCCAGGTTTTTCAACCCAAGATATTGCCGCGGCCTTTTGGTGAAAAAAAATTAAATATCCGGGTAAGTCCCTTAAAAAACTCTAAGGCAGACCTGGGAAATTCTGGGCTCTCACAAGTGGGCCGACAGATAGGAGGACAACTCGCGCTCTCTCCATTCATTGTATCCGCACCGTGATTGGCAGTCAGTACAACCGTGAACTAAGAACACACAGCACTCCTAAGTCTCCGCAGCGTCATCCTGTATTCCGAACGTGCACATATGATGCTTACAATTGTGGGTCGCTGCTGTGAATGGCCCTTTTTTGAAAGGGCCGCTCTCTCCCAGCCAGATCCGAATTGACTGGGAAATCAAATGCCTTTGCCTCACAGAGCCAAAGGAATGGAGACACTGAAGAGAGAAAATGCTGCACCGAAGGGTAAGTATAAATTTAACCCCAACCCTTATCCTAATCCTTACCCTAACCTTCCCCTTCCATTACACTCACCCTCTCCTTACATTTTCCTAACCCTAACCCTTCCTTTCCATTACCCTAACCATCCCTTTCTATCACCCTAACCCTACCCCTTCCATTACCCTCAAAATCTCTTACTTGTAGCCTGACCCTAACCCTTCCTTTCCCAAAGCCTTACCCTAAGACTCCCCTCCCTGCAACCTAACCCTACCTTCCCTGCAGCCTAACCCTAAGACTCCCTTCCCCACAGCCTAACCCTAATCTTCCCTTTCCATCACCCTAACCCTACCCCTTCCCTTTCATGATCCTAACCCTCCCTTACCTGTAGCCTGACCCTAACCCTCCCTTCCCCAAAGCCTTACTCTAAGACTCCCCTCCTTGCAACCTAACCCCCCCTTCCTCGCAGCCTAACCCTAAGATTCCCTTCCCCACACCCTAACCCTAAGACTCCCTTTCCGTAGCCTAACCTTATGACTCCCCTCCCCACAGCCTAACCTTAACCCTTCCTTCTTCGTAGCCTAAACCTAAAAGTCCGCGGAGAGTGTTACTCAACTTCGGTCGGGTCTGTGGAGTGTACAACAGGTCCAGCGGCTTCTGAAAAATGAATTCTAAAAAAAAATTGAAAATTGCTGCCTGTATTGAAATAGAGACAGTTGAAAAATCTTTTTTAAAGGGGTGGGGTCTCCGCTGAAAATGGCCCTATTTCGAAAAGGCCTTTCCCTCCCAGCCAGTTCCGAACTGGCAAGGAAATCGATTGCTTTTGCCTCGAAGACAGTACTCCGAATGGTAAGTATGAATCTAACCCAACACCTTTTCCTAATCATGACCCTAACCCCCCACTTCCTTTCCTCACAGCCTGACCCTAACCCTCCCTTACCCACAGCCAGACCCTAACCCTTCCCTTCCATGACCCTAACCCTCCCTTCCCCACAGCCTGACCCTAACCCTTCCATGACCCTAACCCTCCCTTCCCCACAGCCAGACCCTAACCCTTCCATGACCCTAACCCTCCCTTCCCCACAGGCTGACCTTAAGGCTCTCATCTCTGCAGCCTAAATCTAGAGTCCCAACCCACAGACTAATCTTAACCCTCCCCTTCCATGACCCTAACCCTCCCTTCCCTAGAGCCTAACCCTAACCCTAAGAGTCTCCGAGGAAGTTACTTACCGCTCCGGTGGGGTCTGTGGCGGGTGATGGACGGGCAGTGGGTACCGAAAATGAATGGGTAAGTATGCCAATCGGCACAATGGGGTAGATCCAGAACTACGTCCGTCTTCCATAGACGGCCGTAATTCAATGAACAATAGCTACTGCGCATGCGTAGTAGCTATTGTACGTAATCTGCGTATCGTTTCGATACGTAGATTGTGTATATGCAGTCTTTTAGTTCTGGATCAGGCCTAATGTCTAGAAAACAATCTTACAATAATCTGCCCAACAAACGTATAATAAAATGCTGCTACCTGTTGTAGGTGCATTTCAAGTTACAGAAACAAAACTAATATTAATTTGCAGACGGGTCTCAGGCAGGCGGGAAATCTCTGCAGTCTGGGATCTTTAAGCTGAGCAAGGAACGTTCAGGGGGGACATGGAACATTTGCTTAAATGTGTGCCGTTTCATCTCAGTCGTTTCTACCAGCTACAGGACAATTCCAAGTCCAGGATAATGCTGATAACATAGATCCGGATTCACAGTTCCGTAGTTTTCGTTGTTTTAAGAATTAAGCAACTACGCATCGCTAAACACCGGACGTCTATGTTACATGTCCAGTACTCTAAATACGAGTCGTTAATTCTTAAAACAAGGTACGTAAGACAAAAACTACAGAACTGTGAATCCAGCCCATAGACTCCATAGTATTATGAGTCCATTGTTATGTTTAACCTTGTGATCGCTTCACGAAAGCTCTGGAAGTGTTGCGTATACTTCGTGCTGACAGCCCAGGTAAATCAGGGGACGAATGTTACTTTTTAATATAATTTTTTTAATTCATTTAAATAATGGCATTTTATTTTTTAGTTATTCTATTTATGATGATATATTTTGTATATTTGCCTCCATGAACAAAGTATAAACAACATTTGTAGTAAACATAGGGGAATATTCCTCACTCCTGATTTACTAAGCTGTGGGATAGAAAGAGTAGAGATGTTTCCTATAGTACCATGTGACCAGCTGGCAGCCAATCAGGATTAACTGGCCACCAGCCGGATCATCGCGCTGCCGTCTCCTACTGCACCTCTCACAAATGACCTCCCTGACTAGCGGGTTATCTCCCTGACCCCCTGAAGAGCAGGTGATCTCCCTGACTCCCTGAAGAGCGGGTGATCGCCCTGACTCCCTGAAGAGCAGGTGATCTCCCTGACTCCCTGAAGAGCAGGTGATCTCCCTGAATCCTTGAAGAGTGAGTGACCTCCCTGACTCCCTGAAGAGTGAGTGATCTACCTGACTCCCTGAAGAGCAGGTGACCTCCCTGACTCTCTGAAGTGTTGGCAATTTCCCTGATGCTGATGCAGTTCCAGAAGTCATTGCTGTATGATGACTGAATTTTTAAATTGTGTCCCATTTCCCTGCATGGAGGAGGCCATTTTCATGGAGGCCAAGATGTCATCAAAGACTTGCAGTTATCTAAGACAACATGACTTCAATAATGGAGACAGAAATGATATATACACTTTGGTCTCTTGTTAATCAGCTGCAGTGTCACCTACTTTTATCTTTTGTATAGAGATGCAAAATTCAGTGGATCCTATTCACAGTCATCATAATAATACTGAATCAACAAATACTCACATTTTTATTGAGAAATGGCTTTCCTAGCAGTGCTAGACCCACCCATGGGTGGAGCTATTCACAGGACACACTCCTTTGGCGGTACAGGATACGCCCCTTTGGCGGTACAGGACACACCCCTTTGGCAGTACAGAACACAGCCCTTTGGCGGTACAGGGCACACCCCTTTGGCGGTACAGGACACACCCCTTTGGCGGTACAGGACACACCCCTTTGGTTCAGAACCTTCATTATGCTATTACAACTTCCCTGATATTCATTTGCAGAGCTTGGCAGCCGTGTATAATAAATTATATTGCGCTACTCCAGATTGACAATGATCTATGTCTCTGAACTACTACAAAGCTGCAGCTTGTCACATATGAAGCCCTTGGGTTGTATCTTCTTCTGCTTTGCATTCAACAGTAAATGATTTCTTGTGGCATCATCTTACCTCCCTGCGTTATTGTAGGAACTAATATGCAGCCCCCCTGAGATTTACTTTATTTCCTCTTTCCTTTAATAACGTTTCTAAAGGTTTTTTGGAAATGGCTGATACGTGTTTTTCAAATAATTTATTTACCCCGAGGATGTCAGTGCTCGATCAGGGTACTTAAAACTAACCTTTCAAGCGAATGTATGTGTTTATGTCTCTACATCTCTTTCCTGCTAACGTGTGAAGCTATATACTTATCTCTGGAAGTGGTGTGTCATCCTCTCCTGCACATTCATTTTCCAAAATGTCAGAATAAAGTGTTGTGGTCACCACATGAAGATTATCTTGCATTAAGTTGTTTTGTAACTAATGTCAGACAAGCAGAGACGTGGTTGGAAAATGAAACTCTTATTTCAGAACAGATGATGTACAACAAAGAAAAGATTTTCTGCGACACTACAAAAACTGCAAAAACTTACAAATAGTTATGAAAACGTTAAATGTTGTGGACAGAGGCACGGGGTCCAGCTACTGGCCAGGGGGCCGATCCAAAGGGCCTGATCCAGACCTAGCGACGGCGGGCGTAAGCGTAAGATCGGCTGAA
Organism: Limnodynastes dumerilii; assembly: GCA_011038615.1. Lineage (NCBI taxonomy): Eukaryota > Metazoa > Chordata > Amphibia > Anura > Limnodynastidae > Limnodynastes > Limnodynastes dumerilii. Next base: position 188,942 of record WWET01003089.1, on the reverse strand, counting down.
AAGCAACATCTGCCTGGCGTCGCTACGGCAATGCCAGATCGTGGATCGGCCGTCCGTAGCAGCGCCATAGGGACGCTGGAGGGGACGTCCCCCAGCGTCCCTACGTTCAGGTTAGTGTAGGTGGGCGGGGGTGTGGGCTAGGCGGCCATACGCTCCTGTGCGAGCTTATGGCCCCTTCCTTTCGCCGGCTGAAGTTAGGGTAGCCTTCAGCCGGCGTAAGGGAGTGTAAATACGATGGGGCAGGGGGAGTGTCAGGGGGAGTCCCACAATGTAACACTGAACGTTAGTACGCTTAGCGCTACATCGTAGGTCAGGATCAGGCCCTTAGTGCCTTATCTTAACGTGCGTAGTTACCTTCTTAAGAAAGACACTACGCACGGACATTGCCCCTCCCACTTTGTAATTAGAATTCAGGCCAACTTCCAATCACAATCCAGCTCTCTCTGACAGACGGTGTTACAGGCTTCATTCCTCTTATGATTCTGCAACACACGAAAAATGGGATCTCTGCACAACACCTCCCACAGCGCATTTAAACCAGACCTGGCGATCGGAAGGGAGCTTGGCCATCTGTATATGATGCTGCCGGGGAGAGTTAGCGGCAAGCAGGGTAGTAATGAGGGGGGAACCGGTGGACTTGTGCTTCGGGTGCTGGTAGAACAAAGGGGCGCTGCAGATCCCTATTATACTGGTGTTACATGTGAGATAATATCAGGGTACAGAATGCCACACTATATAATGTACAAGGCCCTGATTTAAAATTAATTCACAGAATCGGTATCAGGTCCCAAGTAGGGAATATAATGGGTCTGGGAATGACACACTTTATACTCTAAATATTATTACATTATTATTATATTTATCATACACGCAGGACAGAGAATGTCCAGCAACACTGCCATTACCAGTAACACACTATACCATTCTATCTGTAACATACACACAGGATAGAGAATGTCCAGCAACACTGCCATTACCAGTAACACACTGTATTATTCTATCTGTAAAATAGTGGTATACAGAAGCGGCATCTTCAATCTCCTCCTGAACTTGCTTTTATGATGTAGATAACCTATAGCCCGCGTTGATTATTCCTGTAAAACAGAGATTTTTTTTGCTGTCTTGTAACTAAGTAACGGCTTTTGTTGAACGATCTTTAATGAGCCATATGGCACGTGACTCCAAAAAGCATCAAATCCATTACAGAAGTAAATTCATTTTGGGCTAACACATTGACTGAAGCCTGCGCCCAGTCTCCCTTTATCTGCAGTTATCGCATGGAGGAAAACAATAGATTCGTTTTACAGTACATTACACATGGGGGAAGAATGGCCGGTGGACCCCTCCTCTCATCATCTCTCATCCTGTTACCGGTGTCATTAGGGGGCCCCTATTCATTATACTGATGACCTTTACCGTTTCATCCCACTTACTAATTGAATCAATCAGTGCATCGAGTATTCATGAATACGAAATAAGTCACAGATCCTGGGTACATTTTTCATGCATACCCCCGCTTATGTGCATAAAGATGGTTACAGCATATAGGATAATTGGGATCATTTTTGGCAGACTGGCCCAATGATTGTGTGGAGCATGGGTTCTCAACCATTTGATACAGGGACGGAACGACCATTGGTACAACGGCACAGGAGCCCATGCAGTTACGTCCATCCTGTTACAACATTCCAGTGCGGTTACGCTTGGAAAAGTTAAGGTAGGGTTTGGTATTCGTAAAATAGCTAAATTACGAGCGACTGGGAAGAGTGCATAGTACTTACGATCGTGTAAATATGCTACGCGATCGTACTTAAAGCACATTTAGGTCTGGATCTGGCCCGATGACTTTACCAGGCACGAATCTGGACAACCTGGGTCTCCCAGCGAGAAAGCGGTCCCACGGCGTCACTGTATTTATACAACAACATATTTTTCTGTGTATACGGTGGCAGTGGCTGACATGATGCGTTAGTGCCAGCACAGCGGCTGAATCCACCTCTTGGACCATCTATCCTGCTTGTGCTTCAGATAATGAAGATGCTCCACACATAGCCATGAATCAAGCACGTTGTGATACTGAGTTCATTATTAATCTGTCAGCGTTCACATGGCTGCCGGAAGCCAATTAGTGCTGGAAGGGCACAATTTGCTGGAGTCGATAATGAAGTATTGTGTGCTTAGCACAAGGTGCAGTTCATCTTAATCGTCTGCACAATATTACAGTGTCAGGAGCAATAAGAGAAAAATGGTGCATGAGATAGTGTGAAATACAGACTCAGAGAGTCCCTGTGTATAGAGGATGGTGAGGGAACGGAGCTGCTTCACGTCTGTTGATCGTTCTCATGACGATACGCGGATCTTGCTGAATTTATGTCCTGTTTCAAGTAGCTGATTCTACACAAAGGGCTTGATCCAGAGGTGAGAGTAACCAGCTGATGTGGCGTCTCTACTGCACATGCTCAGAACTGGAGAGTGCGCGGTCACGGCCCATCAGATCAGAGCAGAACTCTAACTGCTGCGTTCTGAGGGGCGTGGTGAGGGAGGGAGGGGGAGGAGAGACGTAGTCAATGTACAGTAAGGGGAGGGACCCAAGCAAGTGTCCCCGATCCAGAGCCAATCACAGACGTTACAGAGGTACATGTACAGACCCTACATACATGTACAAAGCCTGCATACATGTACAGACCCTACATACATGTACAAAGCCTGCATACATGTACAGACCCTACATACATGTACAGACCTTGTATACATGTACAGAGCCTACAGACATGTACAGAGCCTACATACATGTATAGAGCCTGCATACATGTACAGACCCTGCATACATGTACACAGCCCTCATACATGTACAAACCCTACATACATGTATAGACCCTACATACATGTACATAGCCTGCATATATGTACAGAGCCTACATACATGTACACAATCTACATACATGTACAAACCCTACATACATGTACAGAGCCTTCATACATGTACATACCCTACATATATGTACAGAACCTGCATACATGTGTAGAACCTGCATACATGTACAGACCCTACATACATGTACAGAGCCTACATACATGTACAGACCCTGCATACATGTACAGACCCTGCATACATGTACAGAGCCTTCATACATGTACATACCTTGCATACATGTACAGAGCCTGCATACATGTACAGAGCCTGCATACATGTACAGACCCTGCATACATGTACAGACCCTACATACATGTACAGACCCTACATACATGTACAGACCTTACATACATGTACAGAGCCTGCATACATGTTCAGACCCTACATACATGTACAGAGCCTACATACATGTAGTAGTAGTAATGCAGTCCAGCGTAGATCATGTCCATTGTCGCAAATTAGCCGTTGGAAGCTGCAAACCACCCCTTATACACACCCTTACTCCGGGCACCATGCCCCCTGACTCCACAGAGCTAGTACCCAGCAGCCCAGCCTAGTACAGGCAATGTAAGGTGACTGAGGCCATAAACTGAAGCACATAATACACAGAGAATAATAATGTTAGTGACAACATGTCCCTAGGAAGCAAGATTATGCGCTCAGACGCTGTGTTTAGATTTCTTCCCCATGTAATTCTCTGGATTATTTGTGCGCTGCTCTCTGTTTACAGCCATTGTTGACACTTTTTAAATAAATACCAATTTTAATAAACGCGATCATTCTGTTTGCACTCACCTCCCACCTCCCCATCGTTATTATTAATAACACTTATTTATATATAAGTCCCCAGCGCTTTACAGAGAACATTGCTGGATCTACACACTAAGATCCCTTACACACACACACACACGCTAGGATTAATGTACTCAGTAGCCAATTAACCTACCAGCATGTTTTTCTTTTGACATGTGAGAGGAAACTGGAGCCCCTGGAAGAAACCCACATAGACACAGGGAGAACATACAAACTCCACACCTAGGGCCAGATTCACTAAACTCGATTTTTTTTAGCGATTTTGAAGGTGACGTCAGGAACAGTACAGCTCTACTGCTCCTGACGTCACCTTCTGAAGTTAATCAGCGCCCCCTACTGCCGGGAAGTTATATTGAAGACGCCGGGATCAAGAATAGAAGCTTTCTTCTGCATCTCCAGCCCAGAAGATTTTTCAAGCTTGAAGAAAAGAACAGAATTCAGCATTTCAAGAAAATTAGAAGGCTCCCAAGATGCGGACATCTAATGGTGAGTTTAAATAATTTTATTTTATTTTTATACACATGTAACACTTTATGTATACCACTTAGTTTAGGAGAGATGACCACCTAAGGTAAGTGCATACACGTAGGGGGTAATGTTAGTTAGGTTTACATATTTTTACACATGTAA
>WWET01003089.1:90776-101665 GCA_011038615.1 Limnodynastes dumerilii | reverse complement strand
TGGGGGCAGGCTAGGGAGAAGGGAAGGTTAGGGTCAGGCGGTGGGGAAGGGAGGGTTAGGGTAATGGAAGGGGAGGGTTAGGGTCAGAATTAGGGGAAGGGTTGGGGCTAGTTTAGCTAGTCTACCTTTGGGAGCATCGTGTTCGGTGGGGATCGATTGCTATGCCAAATCAAGGCATAAGCAAACGATATCCCAGCCAGTTCGAAACTGGTTAGAAGAGATCGACCCTATCGAAATAAGGCCTTTTTTAGGGGGACCCACACCCTTTATAAACAGCGCTCAGTTACTAACCCGGTGTTACTGACACTCACTATTTTACGTCTCTTCTTTTAGCTGGACTTGTGATTAGCCCTGACTTATTTATAAGGTATTTTGTTGAGCCTTTTCATATGCTTTACAATGTATATTTAAACTCATTAACACAATTAAAGCTTGTTGCTATTCATGAAATGTTTATCTGTGGTTAAAAATAATGAATGTGTTTTTGAAATGCTGTGAAGTAAGTTCTCTCTCTCTGCTAAGTTCATTGAATGGAGTTGTCAGGCAGTTGCATCAATGTCTGCAGGGATTTCTTGTAGTCTTCACTCAGTTACTTTTATTTATTATAACATTACCACATTCTACATCAGAGTGTATCTCGCTAGTCACTGGCCTGATGCAGAGTGGGAAACAGCCTCTCTGCAGCCTAACCCTAAGACTCCCATCCCCGCAATCTAATCCTAAGTCTCCCCTCCCAGCATCTTAACCCTAAGACTCCCCTCCCTGCAGCCTAACTCTAAGACTCCTTTCCTAACAGCCTGACCCTAAGACTCCTTTCCCCGCAATCTAATCCTAAGTCTACCCTCCCAGCATCTTAACCCTAAGACTCCCCTCCCTGCAGCCTAACCCTAAGACTCCCCTCCCTTCAGCCTAACCCTAAGACTCCTTTCCACACAGCCTGACCCTAAGACTCCCCTCCCTGCAGCCTGACCCTAAGACTCCCCTCCCTGCAGCCTGACCCTAAGACTCCCCTCCCCACAAGATAACCCTCAGTCTTCACTTCCCACAGCCTGACCTTAAGACTCCCCTCACCATAGCCTTTCCCTAAGACTCCCCCTAACTTGTCGGAGAGTCTGCGGTAGTCAATGGGTTTCGTAAATAATAAATGGGTAAGTTGCAGAAAAATAAATTTGTCATACATACTCATTCCTTAATAAATACTTCTAATTAGTGATTTTTTTTTTAAATGCAGACAGCCAAAAGCTCATTTTTGTCTATCTATATCGCAAATATAATTTTTCTTGATGGAGACCGCGTCTGTTCCCAATTACTTTACACAAATTTCAATTTAAATGAAAGTGAATCCTGGAGGTAGCCACCAGGGTCCTGACCCTAAACTAATAATGTCACCTGACTTCCAAATGCTGCGTTCATAAATCGGGGGATTTTCTGTCAAAGGGCGTTCACCCGTCTGATGTCCCGTTAACTTAGTTCTGTGTGATTGGAGTTCTGTGCGTGGGGGGCGTTACTAGACATCCTCATGGAGAGCTGGTATTGGCGTGCACATTAAGGTAAGTGGGCTGTGGTAGGCAGATCCGCACAGATTTGCGTTCGTACGGTTACAGAACGGTTACGGTTACAGTGCGTAGAACTTAAGGTAAGTGTTTAGAAAGCTGCACATCACCTGCGGACCTGTATGTACTGTATATGTAAGGGGGTTTTACATTCTAATCTTGGATTTTATGAATCCATAATATTGAATACTTTTTTCTTTTTTTTTTTTTGTATCTGATTAGTCATTTTATGCTTTAAAAAAAAAAAAAAAAAATTATTTTATATTATTATTTTCGTTTTTTTGGGTGGTGTCCAGGGATACTATATAGCGGCTGTCACTACATGGGGTAATGCACACCTTGAATTTGCATAGGGTCGAATGTATCTGCAGAAATCAAATGTGTTTCCGCCCTCTGCGCATATTGGGGCGGATTCAGGGTGGTATTCAGAGATCCGTTTGATAAAAGTACGCACTGAAGTTGCAAGGTAACACCCATGACCCGCCCCTCACACGGACGGGTCGACGGTGACATACAAGTGCCTCGACCACCCTCATCTTTAAGTGGTTATTTCCGTGCGTATAATACCCCCGTACGTGCGTATCTAACTAACCGTGTCCTCAAACGGTCATGTAAATGCCTCCCTCACCCACTTACACGTATCTTTCTCCGGACGGATTATAACCACACCTCTCCGTGTGTATTTTTTCACGTGCCTACTGGACTTCCGTGCGTAAACTTAACGTAGATGGCGTAAATTTAGTTATTACGCATGCGCGGTTCATCCGATCCTAAAAATACACACGGAACTTCCTGCAAAAACGGATCTCTGAATATGGCCTCTAGAGCTGCACTTACACTTCTTTTTTTTTTTAGGTGCAAGTATAATCCTGAGCAGTACCATGGTGAACCGCAAAGGGAGGCAAATTTAAATTGTGAAACCAGAATTAGAATTGAGAGGTGAATTTCATAGCTCAACTCTAACTGATAGATTAAACATAAAGATAAGCAGCATGTGAGTTCTATGTCCAAAAGTAAAGTATTTTTCCTGCAAATGAATTAGCTCCCCTTTAGTTTGCAAAGTGGTTTAGCCGAGCTTTACACTTGCACCTGTTTTGTCCTTACTCCCAAACTCTGAATCAGCCCCATTATAACAGTAACGTTAGTACGTGGTCAGAGAACGCTCCGCTTCTTTGTTGGCCTTAAGGTCAGAAAAGGAAAGGTCTTTGGAAGAATGTAGACCTCTTGACGGTCTTGTGTCTGTAATTTGTTTCCGTCACCAACAATTGGTGTAAAGAACGCACGTCTTTGTGCCGAGGCTGTCTGGCTGTTCTTGTGCATTGAACTGCATTATGAATATAATTACCACCTTCTGCAAGAATAATAAAACGAAAATCTGAAAATGACTAGTGTTTTTCCTGTCACTGTTGGGTGTACTGTAACATAAAGGTACATCACATACTCAATACACCACGTACTGACAACACTGTGACGGCTGTAGAGTAAGAACATTTATAACCCTTTCACATCGCCCCAAAAAAACGGGTTATTGGCAGGGCAAGACGCAACAACCCTGGTCGAGGCACTGTGTCAAAGGGTCCGGGTGCCTCTACCCGGGTCTAATGACCCGGGATAAAAGAAGGGTTATTCTTGGGTCCGACCCGGGTAGGGGTACAGTGTGAAATGTGCTACCCGAGTTTTACAACCCGGGTAGCGCAGAAAACACTTGATTGATGTCATTTGTTTACTATTGCCCTGGCAACAAGTGTTGCCAGAGCAACAGTAAACAAATGACAAAATGTGATGGTTCTAATGACAGGGCAGACCCGGGTCCCAGAATTTCCCGCGTCTGTCCTGCAGTGTGAAACAGGTCTGTGACCCTGGGATCATCTGCTGACACTGCAATATCCCGGGTTCACAGACCCGGGATATTGCCAGGGTGGCGATGTGAAAGGGGTATTATTTAGAAACCCAAAGAAGTGAAACAAGTGGCCGATGCCATCTCTTATATAGTGGGCATTGAGCAGAACAGAATATAGGTTTTCTACAATGATTTCTGAAAGTTAAGAATAATGGATGACCACTTGGGTGATTATGGAGGTAGCAAAGACCCAAACTTCCCAACTCTCTGAAAAGAACGTGTACAAGGGGCCAGAAATGCTCAGCGCTGCATTAGGATCTGGGGCAACGCGTTTCGACACAATCAGACATAAGATCAATGACCTATCCCACATAGGGTTGGAGTTGAGGTCACAAATGGGCGTTCCCTCTTCATCAATGGACAATATGGGCGCTTTCTTTCCCTGTCTGCCCAGACTTAAGAGCAATAATACTCCCAACAGAGGGGCGGGTCTGAGGTCACAAGTGGGTGTCTCCTCTTAGTCATTGTATGTATGTGTGTGTGTATGTATGTATGTATGTATATGTGTGTGTGTATGTGTGTGTGTATGTATATGTGTGGTGTGTGTATGTATGTGTATGTGTGTGTGTATGTATGTGTGTGTGTGTGGCTGTGGTGTGTCTTGGGTTCTCCTCACGTTCCACTGTGTGTGTGTGTGTGTGTATGTATGTGTGTGTGGCTGTGGTGTGTCTTGGGTTCTCCTCACGTTCCTCTGTAGCTGCTGACTTGGAGCTACACATTCAGCGATTCCTCCGCCAGACGTCCGCAGGTCTGATCATTGAACGCGCTTTTCTCTCCTGGCAACAGATTATAGGTTGCCGGGAAACCGCATCACTTGATCCCCACAACGCTCTGTGAATGTGGAATGATTACAGCTCCTCCGCTGCGATCGTCTGCTTCATTTAATAAAACGTAAACTAATCATTGAAGTGTTTATTCTGCTGAGCTGACGACGAGCATTACATTCAGTATGAGACGACGGGGCTGCGTTTTACCCCTGTGCTCCTCTATACAGGACCGGCCTCAGGACATGCCCGGAGTAACACCGGCTTATACATGAGCCGTGTCCCAATCTCCGGTGGTGACCTGTACTAATGGTGCCCAGGCTGCCTGTGGATCCAGCATAGCTCCTGCTGTCGTATGCAGTATCACAGGCTGAGGCCCAGCAGCTTGCCGTGTGTGTGTGCCACGTACGTGGGCAGTAAAGTGGCCGTGGCTTGTGTGAGCACGCAACCGTGGCCCTTGATAACCATGCAATTAGGGCACGTAGCCTACGGGTGTATAGCTGCACAAGTGCAGGGTAATGTGTGTGAGACTGTGTGGTGTGTCTTGGGTTCTCCTCACGTTCCTCTGCGGCTGCTGACTTGGAGCTACACATTCAGCGATTCCTCCGCCAGACGTCCGCAGGTCTGATCATTGAACGCGCTTTTCTCTCCTGGCAACAGATTATAGGTTGCCGGGAAACCGCATCACTTGATCCCCACAACGCTCTGTGAATGTGGAATGATTACAGCTCCTCCGCTGCGATCGTCTGCTTCATTTAATAAAACGTAAACTAATCATTGAAGTGTTTATTCTGCTGAGCTGACGACGAGCATTACATTCAGTATGAGACGACGGGGCTGCGTTTTACCCCTGTGCTCCTCTATACAGGACCGGCCTCAGGACATGCCCGGAGTAACACCGGCTTATACATGAGCCGTGTCCCAATCTCCGGTGGTGACCTGTACTAATGGTGCCCAGGCTGCCTGTGGATCCAGCATAGCTCCTGCTGTCGTATGCAGTATCACAGGCTGAGGCCCAGCAGCTTGCCGTGTGTGTGTGCCACGTACGTGGGCAGTAAAGTGGCCGTGGCTTGTGTGAGCACGCAACCGTGGCCCTTGATAACCATGCAATTAGGGCACGTAGCCTACGGGTGTATAGCTGCACAAGTGCAGGGTAACGGCCATAGGGCTTCCTTCACTAACCGTTCAAAGCTTCCTTCTTAAGATGGAAAATACGATCATTGGGATCCTGAACGACGGACGACAAGTCGGGCCAGATCCAGATCTACGCTGGCCCGTAAGTAGACACTTTATCCTCTAACCCGTTTTTTAACAATCCACCTTGTATGTTTTGTCCTGAAATCTTTCCATTTGGCTGAATCTAACACACCCTCGGGAGGGAAACCTGCCCTTTTCAATACCTTCTGCATTCCCTTAATGGCTTCTTTACCCTCCTTAGACTGGACAATATCCTTAGGTGAGGACGACTCACTTTTACTTCCACCAGCCCCCATTATACTGAATATAAATATTCCACCTTATGTATAATAGGTTAAATCCTTATGCTGATAGACTTTAACTTTCATTGTCCATCTCTGGAAATCAAAATCAAACAAATTCCTGTGTCTTCTGGTCTATTTTCCCAAGACCTCCTCAAACTGATTTATTGTGTCAGTATTAGGACAAAACAAATTCAAATACCAATTATACTGCTATATACCTCTGGAAATGCTTTACCGTGATATTGCTTAACGATGGATTCTTCAGTATGATGCCCTCTTATCACAATACCATTCCACCTGTCAGTATCAGTACAATCATGAGCTGATCCCAAAAATATACCTGGTATCACAGATAAACAACCACTACCTATTAACCGTAGATTATAACCTTGGTATCCGTCAAAATGCCAAAATATAACACCTTTGCACCAATTACAACCTAAACTATTTGTGTAAATTTCTGACCTTTGTTCCTGTTCAGCCATTATACCATCGCTGGTAACATTCCAGCCTTACTAACAGACATACAGACATAACCTGATACCATGACATAAAACATTCAAACAGTGGTGAATTTACCAGGAAATATTCAGATCCTCATAAAACAAACTTTAAAACACCCACTGTACTTTCCAAAAGGTTTTAAACGCAAGTTTCCCCTGACTCAGGCAACATATTCTCTGTCCGTGTAATTAAATCGTTTCCTGGAGCACGACAATTGTCAATTCCCTTTTTTGCTCCCTTACTTAAACACCAACAAGTTATTAGGTTGAACAAAATTACTGACAAAAATAAAATCACAGAAAACATCAGTTCCCAATCATTGTATCAATGAAACATTACTAAAACTGATTACCTTATTGACTTATCAATTCTATGGTACCTGTATTCAAGATCTTCTCTATCTCTTGTACGGAATGTGGACCCACTTCCTCTTGGACTATCTATGTAGGGGTGCGTCCACTCTTACTATTACAGGTTCCCATTTTGCCTGCTCAGCAACAATATTATTTATCCTACTGTATTGTAACTATCAGACTTGTTATTGAAAAATGGGCTTCTGTCTCTACAGTTTACCTCTGTCTTTAGTTACCTGTGACGTTCGTAACTATCCACATGCTATCTATATTGTGACTCCTCACAGTCCTCTATATTGTGACTCCTCACAGTCCTCTATATTGTGACTCCTCGTAGTCCTCTATATTGTGACTCCTCGTAGTCCTCTATATTGTGACTCCTCTCAGTTCTCTATATTGTGACTCCTCACAGTACTCTATATTGTGACTCCTCACAGTCCTCTATCACCTGGTCCACTATAGCCTTAAAACATATGGAGTGTGGACAAAAGAATCTCTCCGCCCCTGTGTGACTGGTTATGGTTTCAAAATTCTGACCTTCCTTAGGCGCACACCACCCGTGGTAACCCTATTGTCAAAATTCCCCTTATTCTGCCCTTCACATGTCCCCACACCTTATCAATATGTCCTTGCGTTTTCACAGACCCAAATGTACCCTTTTCAGCTTTACATATGAACACTATATTGCGTGGGTTTGTACCTTGAACATACCATTTCAGACTACCATTGCAACACCTAAACTGTTCAAGTTTCACTATAACACACGTATTTTGACATTACTTTCTTGACGCCTTCTCTAAGGCAGTACATGAGAATTAGACTGAATATAACTGGTACTAGAATCATGCAACTTACAAATAAATGATATTCATAATCGTTCATAATGCATTTAGTTCCTGACAGAAGGAGACATAGGCTTTCGAGAAAGTGCTTGAATTAAACTGAGAAATACATTAAGAATCTTACCACAAATACCAAATACGTCAAGTAACAATTGGCAGAAATCGCTTATCAAGTTGTTACTTGCTGCGATTTATCGTAGTTGGTAGTTGTTGAGAGACTCAAAAGCTGAGGTATTTCTCAAATATTTAATTGCTTGGCTTTCCCGGGTTTCGGCACCAAGAAATGTTGGAGGTTTCCCCCCACCTAGACCTTCCACGGAGAGGGTCTTACAGTGGTCTTCGTTCTGTCAGGATACCTTAATCTAAGTCAGCCGGCCGGAGAAGTCAGATTGAGACACACACGCTTTGTTAAGTCATCCACATGAGTTCTGCTCTATTAGCCTAACATATCGATTTTTATAATGTGCTTGTCACGTACACCAGTTTAAGGCATTTAATTAGCAAAAGAAAACAATAAAATACACTTAACCGCAAGCCAAGGCCTTGAGGAGAACATTCCTGAGGCTCTATCTTGCAAAATTTCTCAGAACAAGTTTAGCCATAACATAAATATGATTTCTGGTAAATGTTTTGTTCACATAACCTTCTATTTCTTCTAAATGCACAAAATAACTGAATTTCTTGCTGTACTAAAGTCAAAGTACAAAATGGATACAGATATACAAAATGGAGTACTAGTTATTTTAGGTATAACTTCATTTCAACCCTTACATCATCAAGCCCCGTCCATCCCCTGAAATGCTGGATAATACAGGAGTGATTGTCAGGGGGCGGGGCTTAATGACACAATTTGAATAAATTGCTTCATTAAGCACCGTCCCCCTTGCAGAAATCCCTGGCTTCCCTCTGGGTTCTCCTGGAGGGAAGCTCTGAAAAGTCGGAAACCCTGCTATACTTGCTATACTTGTTCTTTAATGTGGGTTTTCTGCTTCAAACAAGATTAATGTTTATTGATATTGGAGGTTACATTTATTTGTACTGTTTTAGTCAGTCACTGACCAATTATACTGAACTGATCTCAATAAAATGATTGGTGGAGTTCCTCAGCATGTAAGTCATTGATAGGGACATACATCAGAGCAATACCCCCCCACTCCAGAGATTTCATCCCCCTGATTGAAATTCATGTTGTGTAGACACAGATATGAGCTGGATTTACTAAGCTGCAGGAAATGAAAAGTGTAGATGTTGCCTATAACAACCAATCAGATTCTAGCTCTCACTTTCGTATATTACATACTAGAGAATGACAGCTAGAATCTGATTGGTTCAGACCCTCCCACATGACCCATGCCATTAGGTACGATATAATCCGCTCCTGAGCTTCCAACTGTCACTCACCAACTGTCACTCACCTGGTTTAAATGAATTAACTGATATTTAAAAAAAACTATTTGCCTCTTCAACAAAGGTGGGTACCATAGTAACTGACAGTTGGAAACTGAGGAGCAGAGGATTTTGTACCTAATGGAATGGGTCATGTTGGAGGGTATGTGACCGCACAGTAAGTGCAGCAATGCAATTGTGTCCTATTATGGGCCCTCTTAACCTAATAACCATGGGCCGCGTCCGAAGTTCCAGTTGTTTTACGTATGCGAGCGTAGCTATCTGACGCACTACTAAGGATACTGCCCCCTCCTGGACACTCCCCTCTCACGCACGTGACTTAGCTGACTTGCGTGTTCAGGACCTGCCGTAACTTTTGCTTGCGTGTCTCTGTGCGTACGTATTGTCTTGACGCACATAAGGGCCTGACCCACAATGTGTATATTTAGCTTGCGTGGGGATGTCGCGCCCTGTCGTACATATGGAGCGGTCAGAGTTATGATGGGTAACATTTGCCCGCGCATGCGCAGTGCGTTCCCAGGGCCAGACTCATGCATGCTGCGTGGATCAGGTTCCATGTCTGAAACCTGAATCTGCTGCTCCCTGACTATGGATACCCCGGTACTGTGCGTCATTGTGCTCAGGGCGCTGTGGTACCGGTGTCTATCGTTCATTTTATCATGTCTAATAAATATGTGGAGCATGAATATCAAGTGTCCAGTGCTACGCAGTCTCTGACACGTCATAAGGAACTGCACTTTATCTAGTCTGTCTCCATATTTCTTTTTACTCTCATATATAAATGTCTTGCTCTGTCGCTTTCAATCTCTCTCTCTCTCCCTCTCTNATGAATTAACTGATATTTAAAAAAAACTATTTGCCTCTTCAACAAAGGTGGGTACCATAGTAACTGACAGTTGGAAACTGAGGAGCAGAGGATTTTGTACCTAATGGAATGGGTCATGTTGGAGGGTATGTGACCGCACAGTAAGTGCAGCAATGCAATTGTGTCCTATTATGGGCCCTCTTAACCTAATAACCATGGGCCGCGTCCGAAGTTCCAGTTGTTTTACGTATGCGAGCGTAGCTATCTGACGCACTACTAAGGATACTGCCCCCTCCTGGACACTCCCCTCTCACGCACGTGACTTAGCTGACTTGCGTGTTCAGGACCTGCCGTAACTTTTGCTTGCGTGTCTCTGTGCGTATGTATTGTCTTGACGCACATAAGGGCCTGACCCACAATGCGTATATTTAGCTTGCGTGGGGATGTCGCGCCCTGTCGTACTGTATGGAGCGGTCAGAGTTATGAGGGGTAACATTTGCCCGGCATGCGCAGTGCGTTTCCAGGGCCAGACTCATGCATGCTGCGTGGAGCAGGTTCCATGTCTGAAACCTGAATCTGCTGCTCCCTGACTATGGATACCCCGGTACTGTGCGTCATTGTGCTCAGGGCGCTGTGGTACCGGTGTCTATCGTTCATTTTATCATGTCTAATAAATATGTGGAGCATGAATATCAAGTGTCCAGTGCTACGCAGTCTCTGACACGTCATAAGGAACTGCACTTTATCTAGTCTGTCTCTCCATATTTCTTTTTACTCTCTCATATATAAATGTCTTGCTCTGTCGCTTTCAATCTCGCTCCCTCTTTCTTTGTTAATTTCTTTCTCTCTCTCTCATTTGTGTTTCTTGCTTCTCTCTCTCTCTCTCTCTCTCTCTCTCACTCTCTGTATCTCTCTCTCTCCCTCCCTGTCTCTCTCTCTCTCTTTCTCTCCTTATCTCTCTCTCCTCTCTTTATCTCTCTCTCTCTGTCTCTCCTCTTTTCTTCTCTTCCTCTCTCTCTATCTATCCTCTCTCCTCTCTTCTCTCTCTCTTCTTTCCCTGTCCCTCTCTTCTCTCTCTCTCTTTCTCTCTTCTCTCTCTCTGTCTCTCTCTCCCCTCCTCTCTCTCTTCCCCCTCTCTCTTTCTCTCTCTCTCTCTCCCTTTCTCTCTCCCCCCTCTCTGTCTCTCTCTCCCCCTTTCTTTCTTTCTCGCTCTCTCTCCCCTTTCTTTCTTTCTCTCTCTCTCTCTCTCTCTCTCTCTCTCTCTCTCTCTCTCTCTCTCT
>WWET01003089.1:73507-85083 GCA_011038615.1 Limnodynastes dumerilii | reverse complement strand
ACAGCCTGCCCCTAAGTCTCCTCTCCCCACAGCCTGACCCTAAGACTCCTCTCCCCACAGCCTGATCCTAAGACTCCCCGCCCCGTAGCCTGACCCTAAGACTACCCTTCCCTGCACTAACCTGTCCGGTCACCGGAGCATCAGGAACTGTTGCGTTCAGCGGCGGTTCAAGGGGTGAATTTTGGAATGGGGCCATAGTCTAAAATACACAGCCAACAATTAACAATCGCCACTAAACATTGTCCCTTAGTAAATTCAGGTGTTTTGGCAACAAAGCCATTCAGACCCAAATTATTTTAATAAATATGCCCAGTGCCTTCTGGGTAAAATACAAGTTTCTCTGCTACGTCTTTGCAACCCTGCCCATTGGTCGGGAATCGCTGTCCTTTGTATTTTGCCGCTTTAGCAAGTAATGGACATATAATATAATCTTTATTGAAGAGATAAATAAGAATCACATTCTTTGCACAGAGATATTGCTGCTTCTCATACACAACCCCACTCAGGTCCACAAATTGTCCATTGTCCTCCCTCCAGGTACACGCTGACCCATATTCAGAGTACCGGAGTATAACATATATGTCCGCTGTTTAGTGATTTATACTATTGCACATGCGTAGTCATTTTTTAACGTAATCTATGTATCTTTTTCTTACGTAGATTGAGTAAATGCTGTCTTTTTTTTCCGCTGTCCCTGATGCAGGACCCCTTAATCAACCGTGGTTCCATCGTAATTACAAGAGCTTCTTGATTCTGTGCAACTTATTATCATTTATCCTCATGTTTTCCCTGTAATATTCCCACATAAATTATTAGAATGCACTGTAAAGGATATTATTGTTCTATGTAACCTTGCTTTTATACACAGTTCTTTATCACCTAAAATAAGGCACAGTCTATAATGAGGAAAAAGGAGCCTCTTTCTGGACGGTGGAGGCCGTGAAATTGATTGACAAGCGCACGTATTAAAATCAATGGAACTCTTTGACCATTGCGCCGCAGAATGTCAGCTTCCATAAATTAAAACCTTTTCACACAGAACCACTGAGTTCTGTTGCCGGGCTGGTTAAGAGGCCAGTAAATAGTACAGTCCAATCAAATACAGTATTTCAGAATTGTTCCATTCCGCTAATTTCTCATTGTCCTTGATCCACGATGAGAACCCGCGAGGCGAAGGGGGAGGGGAATCTTTTGCTTCTTACGGTTTCAACATGCTCTTACATTTGCATTAATTAGCAACTGACGGGTGCTGAATCTAAGGTATTATATCTGAATTAATTGATTTTCTGTTCCTTTAATTGGTTTTGGGTGAGAATCTCTTATGCTTTTTACAGAAAACAAGATGAATTAACACTTGCTAAAAGTCATAGGGGCAGACTATTCATTAAACCGCTAAACCACTGGGTTTTTTTTTGGAGGGGGGGAGGTTCTGGTGGTTTGTAAAACACCCTATTTACTAAAGCTCAAACTGAAAAAAAATGCCTTTTTTTCCCTCAGGACGCTGGTTTTTGTGATGTTAAATATAGAAAACAACGGATTGTAAAAACCGCTTTTAAAACGCTGGTAGTGAGTGGTGGCTTTGATAGAATTGCCACTTCTATTTTAATAATATTGTAAAAATGTAAAATAAAAAGCTGTATATAAAAACGAATAAAACATTTTTAAAAACCTCCTTTATTAGTTCTTAATACATGGCGCAGCAAGCACCCGGCTGTGGTTAACCCTGTAGTAACCACAAGTGCCAGAAGGCCAAGAGTTAATGACAGCCCGGTGCTTTCTGCATCTAAGACATAATGAAGGTTTTTGGTTTTCTTTTTAAATTGTTTTATTAGTTTTTATTTACAGTTTTGCTAAAAATTGCTGCTAAAAATGCCGTCGTATTGAAGGATTCAGAAGCACCGTGCATGGCTGTCGCTTTAAAATCGCCCCTTAGTAAATTCAGGTGTTTTGGCTAATTTTTCCGTGCGTATTTTTAGGCACGGTTGAACAGCGCATGCGTAGTAACATTATTTAGGCACGCTACGTAGGATTTAGGCATGGAAATTCATTACGCACGGACTTTACATCCGTGCTTAGTGAGATACGTCTGAAGTGGCGTGCCAAACCTCCATATGTGGGAAGTTAAGTGAAATTGGGTGGGGGGGAGGCATTTAAATGGCCTAATATGGGCGCGGTTAGGAAAGTACGCATGTACCTAAGCAACTTAAGCACAAATATAGGCACATGGCGTTAAGTTTGCCCTATGGTGGCGGAAGTCCGCCTTAGTCCGTATTTTCAGTGGGAGTGGCATGGGTGTTGCGTATTTTTGGGACGCGCTCGTTAGTACATTTACGCCACGGTCTCAGATCTGAAAATTCCTAGTATACAGCGTGTAACAATAACTTGTGTTTCCATTAAAGCTAGGATGTGAGCAGAGAGAGATAGACAATGTGGAGACATGACATATCATTCCCTGGCTCCGGCTGCCTCCTCTTCCCCGGTAGATCGCAGTTGTGGTCTCCTAGGAATACCCGACACGAACATCATTTGCATGTAGATGGCATCAATCTTATTATTCCTTGTCACGTGTGTGAAGGGAGCCTTGTTATGGTTTATCCTTTTATTTCTTATCATTTAGAATTACTCGACCATTTGCAGCTCAGCTTTGGAGACTTACTTTACAGCGAGATTGCTCGAGTCAGGCCATTATTTCAGTTGTTATACTGAATATCGTCACCGTGCCTTCTTTCATTGTTATGCGAGACTGATAGCCGGATAGAATTGATTTGTACATATAGGCAGTAATATCACATCTCGCTACTAGATAGCGATTACATGCATTCGCAGAAGCTAAATATGGCCACGTTGCACATAGTGTTAATGTTTCATATGTACATTCTGATTGTTTTTTTATTCTTTATGAAATATAACAATAAATAGAAATTAAGAATTATCTTTTTAGGGGTGTTATGATTTAGTAGGGATTAAAACTGAGAAGTATAGGTGGGTGTAGGGGTGTGATTATGTAGGGAGTAGGAGTGATTGGTGTAGGGGTGTGATTATGTAGGGATTAGGAGTGATGGGTGAAGGGGTGTGATTATGTAGGGAGTAGGAGTGATTGGTGTAGGGATGTGATTATGTAGGGAGTAGGAGTGATGGGTGAAGGGGTGTGATTATGTAGGGATTAGGAGTGATTGGTGTAGGGGTGTGATTATGTAGGGATTAGGAGTGATCGGTGAAGGGGTGTGATTATGTAAGGATTTGGAGTGATTGGTGTAGAGGTGTGATTATGTAGGGATTAGGAGTGATGGGTAAAGGGGTCATTCACGTATGTGTCACGTGAATACTTACGTGTGGGCGTGCCAATTTTACGTGAGTAGAAAATACGTCTGAAATACGTTAAGTAGGCGGGAGTTTGTATTTAAAGTGTACAGTATGGGCGTGCTTAGCTGCGTAAATTTGTGTTGCTCATACGTACGTGTGCGGATCACTGCGATTACTTTGGCAAAAGTTAAGGTAGGGTTTGGAAAGCGTATTTTGACAAAATACGTACGTTCAAGGGGTGTTACTAGGGGAGTGTATAGAATATACGCACACGAAAATACGCTACGCGAATAAACGTACGGCAAACGTAGCTCTGGATCTACCCTCCAGATAATTAGTTCTGGATCTACCCCAATGTCAAGATAATAGGAATGCTCTCACATTTAATGTGTCTTTACATTGCTGCACATCAAGAGAATCCTCCTCTCTTATGGATAGGAAACGTCCTTCTTATAGGATCTTTTATCCTAAGATCATATGACCAGAAAACAAGCAGACCCCAATGGTGCAGAATAACACTAATATAGGAGGAAAAGCAGATTTTACACTCACACTTCAGAAGATTTCAATTATCACATAAAGATCCGCCTTGTGTTGTTATTCCTCTCCTGCCTCCTTGATGTCACCAAGAGATTTATAAAGGCAGTGGGCTATATCGAGACCTACGTGCATGTTACGTTTTTTTAGCGTAGCGTATTTACGCTTTCGTAAGTGCTACGCTATCAGACGGACGTATTTTTGTTTTGATTTACATCTACCAAAACCTACCTTAACTATTCAAAGCGTAGCCGCACACGTACGTAGCGTCCTGACTCCTTAACCCAGCCCATACTGTACAATTTAAATGCCTCTTTACGCCCCTAATGCATAGATGGAGCGTATTTACGGCTAGCATATTGTAGACACGCCCCCTCGTACGTAGTTACTACAGTGTTACGTCCGTCCAGAATTGTGTCGTGACATTTGCGCAGAACGCACAGACAGCCAAAATTATACTAGCAGCTAACGCAAAATCGCTTGCGTTCGTAGGTCTGATCAGATGCCGCACTTCTCAGTTACCCATATAATGTATATCGGAGGTGTGTGTTTAAACTTTTTAATGACGTCTTTCAAATTCTAATATTTATTTGTTACAAATCCACAATAAAACAATAGATTTCGTTAAAAAAGTCTCCTTCGTGGGAGACCGAGCGACGTTCCCTGATCAGCCGAGGTAGAGATATAGCGGTCGGCTAAGAATAGAGAAAAGGGCTGATACCATACCGTAGACTCCTGGTGTTCAATCCCCACTGTATCAAAGAAGCTGCCAGCAGAATACCCACATCCACCACCAACGCGTTTCAACTTGTAAAAGTCTTTGTCAAGGTGAGTAGAAGGAATATTAAATATTTCCGTCACATTTCCCAGAGATAACAGAGGGAACAACGGCACTGTAGATGGGAGGGAAGGGAGAGGGGGGACATGATAGCAGCTTTCTCATATATCAAGGGTTGTGACCGGCTAAAGGAGGGGACATTATATAAAGGAAGAGGTGTAATAGAACATGAGGACATGTGTATATACTGGAGGGTGACAGGTACAGGAGGGACATTATATAAAGGAAGAGGTGTAATAGAACACGAGGGCATGAATATAAACTGGAGGGTGGGAGATTCAGAGGAAATGTGAGGATAATGAGGTCAGTGAAAGGGTGATAGATAAGTGGAATATTCTCCCATCTGAGGGGGTAGAGGTAACACAGTAGAGCAATGTAAACATGCTTGGGATAAATATAAGGTTATCTTAAATCTCAAACTAAATTGAGGGTAAATAGGGTCTAGGTTAAATAAACAACTGAGCAGACTGGATGGGCCATGTGGCACTTATCTGCCGTCGCTTTCTATGTTTCTATGTTACTTTCCATTGTTAAATATACACAAACGACCTGGAAGGAAGTATTTTTGAGTAATGATTATTCTACTTGTTGGAATTAAGACTCTGTATCTCTGGGAAATGTGACGGAAATATTTAAACAGCGCCCTGTTTCCTTCTACTCACCTTGACAAAGACTTTTACAAGTTGAAACGCGTTGGTAGTGGATGTGGGTATTCTGCTGGCAGCTTCTTTGATACAGTGGGGATTGAACACCAGGAGTCTGCGGTATGGTATCCGGCCCTTTTTTCTCTCTTAGCCGACCGCTATATCTCTACCTCGGCTGATCAGGGAACGTCGCTGGGTCTCCCACTTAGGAAACTTTTTTAAAGAAATCTATTGAAGGGGCCTTGTTTTATTGTGGATTTGTAACAAATAAATATTAGAATTTGAAAGAAGTCGTTAAAAAGTGCAAACACACACCTCCGATATGCATTATATGGGTAACTGAGAAGTGCGGCATCTGATCATCACAAGCCTTTATAAATCTCTTGGTGACATCAAGGAGGCAGGAGAGGAATAACAACACAAGGCGGATCTTTATGTGATAATTGAAATCTTCTGAAGTGTGAGTGTAAAATCTGCTTTTCCTCCTATATTAGTGTTATTCTGCACCATTGGGGTCTGCTTGTTTTCTGGTCATATGATCTTAGGATAAAAGATCCTATAAGAAGGACGTTTCATATCCATAAGAGAGGAGGATTCTCTTGATGTGCAGCAATGTAAAGACACATTAAATGTGAGAGCATTCCTATTATCTTGACATTGTGATTCTGGGAAGCGGATATACTGTTGTGATTTGCTTTCTTCTGAGCTGTATCTGGAAATCTTGGTTTTTGAATATTACTTTGAGGACAATACCTAGAACTTTTCTGAGAAAAATCTACGGTGTGAAGATTTTACTTAGACGCAATGAAATATACTCCCGGCTGCTGTTTATATGGCGACTGGTTTACATTCCACTGAGTTTGTTTATTCTTTTAATTTGTGCACACAATAGGTTGAGCCCCAGGGGGTTGTGTTTGGGGTTCTATTCTTGTTGGAGACCCCTTAGCTTGGGTGGAGATAGCTGCTCCTAGGGGGAGGCGCTGTGATGTGCAGACTTGCCACATTTTAATATGCGCTAGTGTACCGCCCATGAGGTTCTTGAAATGACCCCAGCCATGCCTTTTGAGATCCTGGGCCAGGAGTTTGGGGCAGAGGGCAAGGATGGGGTGATTTGTGGTGAAGCTTTGCTGCTATCACAGAGCCTCCATGTTGTGCAGTAGAGTAGCTGATGAGAGGAGCAAAGGTAGAAGAATAGAAAATGTGGTTTAATGTAAAAAAAAATATAAATATTTTAGATTGGTATTTCAGGTGGGGTATGATGTGCTGATTTGCAACACATTGTAACCATCCTTGTTCCGCAACCTAACCTTAACCCTCCTCTCTCCAGAGCCTAGCCCTAACCCTTCCTGTCCCACAGCCTTGGCCTAACACCCTTTACCCTAGTCATCCTCATCCCGGAGCCTAGCCTAGTGAGTAGAGATGGGCAGTTATTATGTAGGTCCGGATTCACAGTTTTGTAGTTTTAGTCTTGCGTACGTTGTTTTAAGAGTTGCGCTACTACGCATGCATAGTAGTATATTTACTCTGTCTATGTACCATTTTTGCACGTAGATTGTGTAAGCGCAGTCTTTAGACAGAAATGGTAGATAGCGTAAATAAGCTACTACGCATGCTTAGTAGCGCAATTCTTAAAACAACGTACTTAAGATGAAAAATGTGGAACTATGAATCTGGACCCGTGTGTCTTATTACAGAAGGCTTATATGTGCTGTATTCCTAATATGTTTGATTTTGTTATGGGGCATCTATCTACCTATCTACCTCCTCAGGCTTTATTTAACAATAAATGAAACACGATACCTGGTAAATAAGCCCCCAAAAAGCCCAAACTGTGCTTAACAACATCCAAGGGCTAGAATTACTAAACTGCAGAAAAGGAAAATGCCCATAGCAACCAATCTAGCTCTCACTAGAGAATGGGGTAGATCCAGGACTACGTGGGCCGTACGTTTATTCGCGGAGCGTATTTTCGTGCGCGGTTCGTGCGCGGCACACCCCTTGAACGTACATATATTGTCCAAGATACGCTTTCCAAACCCTGCCTTAACTTTTGGCAACGTAACCGCAGTGATCCGCTCACGTACATATGGGCAACACGTATTTACGCAGCTAAGCACGCCCATACTGTACACTTTACGTATTTCAGACGTATTTTGGATGCACGTAAAATTGGCACGCCCACATGTAAATATTTACGTGACACATACGTGAATACCCCATACGTTCACATTTACGCTACGTTACAGAGCGTATTTTCTATGGTGCGCGTGCGCAGTACTTACAAATACGCGATTTTACGTTTCCGCCACGCGTAAATTCACTCCGAAGCGTTGTTCTGGATCTGGCCCAATGTCAGTTAGAATCTGATTGGTTGCCAGGAGCAACATCTCTACTTTTCCTTTAGTGCCATTTAGTAAATCTAGAGTTGGTAACTATACATTCAAATTTTATGACTCTGTGGGGATCCATACACATCTAATAAGTGCAGATGTGCACGTAATCTAATTGAAATTCAGATGATATATATAGATTATATGATATATTTTTACCCACATACGTATATACCATGTGGTAGATCCTGACCCACGCACGCTTTACGTGGGTGTGTAGTTAACGCTCCCGTAGCGGGGAGAACACGCCCCCTGAACTCTGCCGCTTACATCCAGATTCC
This sequence comes from Limnodynastes dumerilii, assembly GCA_011038615.1. Taxonomy (NCBI): domain Eukaryota; kingdom Metazoa; phylum Chordata; class Amphibia; order Anura; family Limnodynastidae; genus Limnodynastes; species Limnodynastes dumerilii. The sequence continues at coordinate 77,090 of WWET01003089.1, read as the reverse complement.
TGTTGTAACTTTTACAATTAGTTCTGCGGCCGAATGGCTGCCCCGCCCCCCTCATTTACATGCCTATCCCCGCCTATGTGGCAGGGGTACAGCCATCGTGAGTGAAGGGTCTTCCCCCTTCAGCATAAGTACTAAGTTAGCACTTACGCACGTGGAACATGTGACGTGCACATGTGCAGAAGTTCCCAGACAGGGGAATTACGCGACTGACTTCCTTAAGTCCCCTGTCGGCCAGAGTTGAGGATCTGGCTCCATATTTGGGATTTTTTTTACATTTTTTTTATTTTTATTTTATGTAGTTAGGTGTTGTTGTTTGCTATTTTTTATTATTATTATGCTTCGTGCTCCGTGCAAAGAGTTTCAGTGAGAAGCCTCAATGTGTGATGCCAAATTTTTACGCACATGTCTATCCTCCCTAAAAGCAGACATCTGTAAATGGTGCGACCTTGTACACCTCATTAACAATCACCAATCCACCCTCCCGTCACTTACACCATCCTCCTAATATTCTCTACACCGCACAAACCCAGGTAAGATTGCATGAAGTATGTGGCACTTGTTAAAGTTAAGCACACACACACATGCCCCCCCTTCTCTCTCTCTCTCGCTCTCTCTCTCTCTATCTCTCCTCCTCCCCCAAAAGATTTTTTGGCTTACAGCAGGTTGTGTCTCATGCGGACATTTGCAGACACAGAACAGATTTCTTATCACTGAATAACAAATGGCTCCAAACACAACATTACAGCTTATTAAAAATGATATTTGGCCACTGCCGACGCATCCGAGTCCTTTCGGCAGGAGTCAGGTGTATTTTGGCTGGCGAGAGGTTTGTCAATACAACGTTTGATAATCGATTCACATTTTCCAGACGTTGTTCCCTTTTTTTTTTTTTCTTAATTTCTTTTTCATCCGTTGTGGTGGTGGGGGGGTCTCTTTCTCTCTCCCTCTCTTAATATATGAACTGATCCGCAAAGGGCATCTTTTGGAAATGCGGGCTGCAACAGACTGGCACGAGCTGGACCCTCGCCAAGCTTGGAATTGGGAAGATTGCCATACTGGGATCGAGAAAGAGACAGTGTAGAGAGACGGGGGGAAAAGGCAAAGACTTGGCAGGGCTCGATCAAATCAGATTCTTTTGTCTGCTTTCCCTGCCTGAGCTTCAGGAAAGAAATTCATTCTGAGCTATAAAGGACAATTCAGAACTTTTTTTTAGGGCTGGAAACTTGCAAGGCTTTCCCTTGTGTTTTTTTAAACCTTTCCGGATGTTCTAAAAGCCGCGTTTCTGCAATTCAACAACGAATTTGCCCTTTATCCCTATTACCTGGAAACGGTTTCGTCTCCAGGTGATCATCTGTCTATTTTCCTCCTTCTGTCTGAATATTTTTCCTGGAAAAAGTTTGTTTTTAGAAACGTCGCTTTTCCTTTCTTAAAATTTTGGAATAAACCAGAAGAAATGTCTCCATCTTTAATGGCTTGGACGCGGATCGTAAAAAGGCCGTCGCCGAAAAAAAAGGAAAACAACAACTTTTTATTTTATTGCCACATTAATGACGTTGCTGTCTCGTTGGAGGTGACCTAAAGTGACGTTTTTCAGGGATAGAAAGTTGTGCTTTCCGTTCAACTGTAGAAGCAACAGTTTCTTTTTTTTTTGTCTCCTGGTTCCACGATTCTCTCTTTGCGATGCTGCCTTGTCAACCCTCTGTCTACGGGCTAGAGGGAACCTAGATGGAAGAGTGGAACGTTCACACATGACCTAGAGGACAATCCGCAACCGTGAGCATTGTCTCCTCCATTCTCTTGTGTCTTCCAGTCAGTCTCTAACCTCTTCTTTGTTTCTCTCCTATGCTGTCTTACGTAAATATTATCTTATCTGCTTTGAGCATTTGAGTGGTCACGATGATGAGACAATACACCAGTAGCTCACTACACCAGATGTGTAACAGTACTTTTTTACATTCATAAAATATTTTATTGTGCTTGTTACGTTTTAATTTTGTAATGTTGTGGCTAACAAATGAATTTGTTGTTGTTTTTTTTTTCCTGCACCATTTTGCGCTTGTACAATGTCCCTTATCACCATAGAAAAGTTTTGCTTAGGCCTCGTTTTACATCTTATTCGTCAGTAACACGCCATTGGGCTAGATCTAGTCTTAAGGTCACTTTAAGTACGACCGTGTAGCGTAGTTACACACTAGTAGGTAAATGCCCTCCCCCCGGGCACTCCCCTCGAACGAACGTAATTTAGCTGATTTACGAGTTCCAAACCCTACCTTAACTTTTCCTTGTGTATCTGCGTTCGTACTCATCGCCTTGTTTTACGTAACTGCCTAACCCCGCCCTTACTGTACAATTTACACGCCTCCCTCCACCTACACGTGCGCATGCGTAGTGCGTTCCCACAGACAGATTTGCGCATGCAGCATGGGTAAATTCGTTGTCGTACTTAAGTCTGGATCTGGCGCATTGGGCCGGATCCAGAACTACAGGGGTCTTCCACAGACGGCCGTAATTCAATGAACGCATGCGTAGTAGCTTTTGTACGTAATCTGCGTATCGCTTCGATACGTAGATTGCGGTATATGCGGTCTGTGGAAGACGGCCGTAGTTCTGGATCCGGGCCATTGTGTGTAATCCGAAAAATATCCAAACTTATGACCACAGCGATGGGTTGTATTTTGTGAATATTTATACTAACATGGACACAAGGCAATCTCATCTGACATTCATCGGTACAATTTAGCGGTTTTATAATAGGGATATGGTGGTAAAATATTGATTTTTATTTTTTATTATTATTTAATTTTAGAATCTTCCCTTACCAATATTTTGAACACAATGTGAAAACTGGAAATGCTACTAGTGTTGGTATTAGTATAGATGGGATCAAAAAAATAGAGGTCAAAGTATATTCCAGTCTGAGAGCAATCCTGTCTCCAGTTGTGGATCGAAGAAATTTGTTTTACTTCTATATTTCCTACCATTGAATTAATGTGCATTTAAGTAGTGCCTAGAACCTCATTTATTCATGCCTAGATGAATCTGCCATATTGTGTTCCTGTGTTAGGGGTATAAACACACTTTTTCCCAGTGATACTGCACAATCATTAGTATTTGTGTAAATGAGTTCTTCCTGGCAGCAATATTATGTGTGGCAGCTGTTTAACTAGTCGCACAGCAGTGCAAGGATAATTGAGATGTCAATAACACAAGGAAGGACATTTCAAGAGTCATAATCCGGAGTAGTCTTCATTTCTATGCCAGATAGTAGATCACTGATCATTATAATCGGGTGTGGGTCCCCGCATAGAAAATACCATTTTCGAAAATACAGTTCGCAACTGGCTGGGATTTCGATTGCATATGCCTCGAACAGGCATTGCAATCAATCCATGGAGCACCGAAAGCTCCGTGCTCCGAAATGGTGAGTAAAAATAGTCCCTAGTCCTTTCCCTAATTCTAACCCTAACCCTCCTTTCTCACTACCCTAACCCTCCCTTCCTGGCAGCCTGACCCTAACCCTCCCTTACTTGCAGCCTGACTCTAACCCTCCCTCCCCTGCAGCCTGACCCTAACCCTCCTTCCC
>WWET01003089.1:0-16015 GCA_011038615.1 Limnodynastes dumerilii | reverse complement strand
CCCTCCCTTCCCCCTCTCTCTCTCCAATCTCTGCCAGATTGCCTTCTGATAATGGTGTCACCGGCTTACTGTTTATTAAACATGGAATGATGTATTAGCAGGCGTTACGGTGGTGTCCGGTGGTGGACTATGACTGATGCGCTGTCCCAATGTCCCTATAACTCTCTCCTGATCGCCTCCATTTACAGAGGAGACCGCCCGGCACCTAGAAATAAAGGGATAAGACAGTGACTATGAAATCCTGAAGATTCAGCGTTGAGCTGGGGGTTTGGAGCCGCGTGACACAGCAACGGGGGAATTGGGCCTCTCTGAACGGATCTGCTGATGAATATAAATCCGGGTCCTGTAGCACCGAGAATCGCAGACCGTTTTCTCTGCAGCCGAGTGACGCAAGAATAAAACAGGCCGTGTCAGCATTCTGCGAGTTATAGTTCAATCGTAGGTGTGATTTCCTCCTCACCCATTATGGACTCTGCGACATGTCCCGCGTCTTCCTCCTGCATCAGCATTACATCTCCTGAGTCATCAGTGCCGCTCTAATGGAGGGGAACAGGCAGAGGTAGATGGTAATTACTTATTGAGTTGCCGGAGGCTCAGATGGAAGCTGGAGAGATAAAGTAAAATAAAGGCAGTTTGGGGCCATTGATCACCATTAACTCCTTGTAGTCGTATAGACTCCAAAATAAACCCGGGAAGGTACAAGAGGTGGAATCTAAACCAGCGCTGGCGATAAGATGACGCACGATTGTGATTGCACGTAGCAAGGCAACACCCACGACACTACTGTCTGCCGGCCGTGCAATCGTAGACATCCCCCTCCATAGACCATGCGCAGTTACACCGTGCCTAAAAATACGCACACAGCTCCACGTAAAAAACGGATCTCTGAATACGGTCCTATATATGCAGGCCTGGTTGGCCGGTACGGAGTTCCGCTTTGCGACAAGCCACGCCTCAAGGGATTTTTATGCAGCTCCTTTTCAGGACAATGGGCCCGATCCTCGAGTCCGTGCGACGGGGGAATTACGTACATCGCGTACGTAATTCCCCTGTCTAGAAGGTTGTGCCCATGCACAGAACCTTCTTGCGATGCCGTAAGGATCGGTGTATCTCACGCACGTTACCTATGCCGGCTGTTACGGAAAAGGGGCTGTCCCCCCTTTTTACGACAGTCGCGGAGATTGACATGTAAAAGAGGGGGCATGGGGCGAGCGAGCACAGCAAGATTGGCGCACTGCTGTCCGCATCAGTCCCCCCCTTCTCCGTAGCCTAACCCTACCCTAAGTCCCCAGAGAGGGTTACTTGCCCCTCCAGTCACCCGGCGCCGGCTCTTCTGAAAATGAATGGGTGAGTATGCGAATAGCATACTCACCCATTCATAAAAAAATTCTGTTATGTAGCAACTTTCGACTGTCCCTATTTCGCAATGTGGAACATCGCAGCGCGGACTCACAACGGCTCAGGTCTACACTGGCACCTAAAAAAGGTGTAAGTGCGACTCTGAATACTGTCATACCCAGCTCCACTCCTTTGATTTTGTTGGTTGGCTAGGCCTTATTTCTTGTCCCTGTTTTTTTAGTTCTATACAACAATAAACAATAAAACACAGTTTCTACTTTAGGTTAAATGAGCTTCATATTTCGAATTATTTTTAAAGTTTGTGTCTCTGTTCTGCTTCTCTCCTTGCTCAAAGACGGCTAACAAGGACATTGTGTTGTCTGGCATAGACTTATCCAGACACTTTTACAGATGTAAGAACAAAGAATCAATTAAAATCAGTTTAATGGGCTGTGAAAATGGGTATCTGCTTCATTGTAAAGCACAGTGTGCCACACATTGTAATGGAGTGGAAAGGTAGGTGGCTGCGTTCAAGACTACCTGTAAACACAAACAAAAGCTTTGTGATTCACTCTGTGAGGACGTGACACTGCTCGTACACAGCGGTGGGAAGGCAGACAAACTAAAGATTGAAAAGTGATAATTAACGTTCTGTAGGAGATGAATCTTTCCATCACTTTGAAAGGAGTAAACATGGAATCTATTCAGCATCGGGGCCCTGGGTGACCAAGATGTGCCGTGATAGAGTCTCGGAAAGTGAGCTCGCGGGGTTGTGTCTAACAGGAGTTTCAACGTGGCTTCATGCGTCGTCTATGTAAATATCATGTACTGTTAAAGAGGCCATGTAAGAGAGGAGGTGTGACAATAAATAAGCACAGTTTGAAGTCCGTGTTAAAGATATGTCCTCATAAATATATTGGTTATAGATGCGTCCTGTCCAAGGGGATGACTGTAGTCTGGCTGTAGACATGGTCTGTGTGAGATGACGACTAGTCTGGCTGTAGACATGGTCTGTCCGTGATGATGACTGTAGTATGGCTGTAGACATGGTCTGTCCATGATGATGACTGTAGTCTGGCTGTAGACATGGTCTGTGTGAGATGACGACTAGTCTGGCTGTAGACATGGTCTGTCCGTGATGATGACTGTAGTATGGCTGTAGACATGGTCTGTCCATGATGATGACTGTAGTCTGGCTGTAGACATGGTCTGTGTGAGATGACGACTAGTCTGGCTGTAGACATGGTCTGTCCGTGATGATGACTGTAGTATGGCTGTAGACATGGTCTGTCCATGATGATGACTGTAGTCTGGCTGTAGACATGGTCAGGAGGGGGCATTATATAAAGGAAGAGGTGTTATGAGGTGAGGACATGTGTATATACTGGAGGGTGACAGGTACAGGAGGGGCATTATATAAAGGAAGAGGTGTAATAGAACATGAGGACATGTGTATATACTGGAGGGTGACAGGGAGGGACATTATTATATAAAGGAAGAGGTGTAATAGAAAATGAGGACATGTGTATATACTGGAGGGCGACAGGTACAGGAGGAACATTATATAAAGGAAGAGGTGTAATAGAACATGAGGACATGTGTATATACTGGAGGGTGACAGGTACAGGAGGGACATTATATAAAGGAAGAGGTGTAATAGAACATGAGGACATGTGTATACACTGGAGGGCGACAGGTACAGGAGGGGACATTATATAAAGGAAAAGGTGTAATAGAACGTATCCTAAATTGTAACCCAAATTGAGGGTAAATAGGGTCTAGGGTCAGTATAGTTTTCAATAAACAAATGGGCAGACTGGATGGGCCATGTGGCTCTTATCTGCCGTCACTTTCTATGTTTCTATGTTATGTTTCTATGATGCCGTAAGGATCGGTGTATCTCACGCACGTTACCTACGCCGGCTGTTACGGAAAAGGGGCTGTCCCCCCTTTTACGACAGTCGCGGAGATTGACATGTAAAAGAGGGGGCATGGGGCGAGCGAACACAGCATGATTGGCGCACTGCTGTCTGCATCAGTCCCCCCCTTCTCCGTAGCCTAACCCTACCCTAAGTCCCCAGAGAGGGTTACTTGCCCCTCCAGTCACCCGGTGCCGGCTCTTCTGAAAATGAATGGGTGAGTATTCTCACGCATTCATAAAAAAAATTCTGTTATGTAGCAACTTTCGACTGTCCCTATTTCGCAATGTGGAACATCGCAGCGTGGACTCACAATGGCTCAGGTCTACACTGGCACCTAAAAAAGGTGTAAGTGCGACTCTGAATACTGTCATACCCAGCTCCACTCCTTGGATTTTGTTGGTTGGCTAGGCCTTATTTCTTGTCCCTGTTTTTTTAGTTCTATACAACAATAAACAATAAAACACAGTTTCTACTTTAGGTTAAATGAGCTTCATATTTCGAATTATTTTTAAAGTTTGTGTCTCTGTTCTGCTTCTCTCCTTGCTCAAAGACGGCTAACAAGGACATTGTGTTGTCTGGCATAGACTTATCCAGACACTTTTACAGATGTAAGAACAAAGAATCAATTAAAATCAGTTTAATGGGCTGTGAAAATGGGTATCTGCTTCATTGTAAAGCACAGTGTGCCACACATTGTAATGGAGTGGAAAGGTAGGTGGCTGCGTTCAAGACTACCTGTAAACACAAACAAAAGCTTTGTGATTCACTCTGTGAGGACGTGACACTGCTCGTACACAGTGGTGGGAAGGCAGACAAACTAAAGATTGAAAAGTGATAATTAACGTTCTGTAGGAGATGAATCTTTCCATCACTTTGAAAGGAGTAAACATGGAATCTATTCAGCATCGGGGCCCTGGGTGACCAAGATGTGCCGTGATAGAGTCTCGGAAAGTGAGCTCGCGGGGTTGTGTCTAACAGGAGTTTCAACGTGGCTTCATGCGTCGTCTATGTAAATATCATGTACTGTTAAAGAGGCCATGTAAGAGAGGAGGTGTGACAATAAATAAGCACAGTTTGAAGTCCGTGTTAAAGATATGTCCTCATAAATATATTGGTTATAGATGCGTCCTGTCCAAGGGGATGACTGTAGTCTGGCTGTAGACATGGTCTGTCCATGATGATAACTGTAGTCTGGCTGTAGACATGGTCTGTCCATGATGATGACTGTAGTCTGGCTGTAGACATGGTCTGTGTGAGATGATGACTGTGGTCTGGCTGTAGACATGGTCTGTGTGAGATGATGACTGTAGTCTGGCTGTAGACATGGTCTGTGTGAGGTGACGACTAGTCTGGCTGTAGACATGGTCTGTCCGTGATGATGACTGTAGTATGGCTGTAGACATGGTCTGTCCATGATGATGACTGTAGTCTGGCTGTAGACATGGTCTGTCCATGATGATGACTGTAGTCTGGCTGTAGACGTGGTCTGTGTGAGGTGATGACTGTAGTCTGGCTGTATACATGGTCTGTCCATGATGATGACTGTAGTCTGGCTGTACACATGGTCTGTGTGAGGTGATGACTGTAGTCTATAGACTTCTTCTGTCCTTTAGTGGTAGCTCACTATAAGTGTGATAATCTGTAACATGTACACCTGAGCCCTGGCATTATGTCGGGATGGAGCCAGCCCCGTGGCTCTGATGAATAACGCCCTGGGTAGTTGGAATTTTCCATCCTGCCTTGCTCTGGGTGATTCGCTCTGGTGGTGTTGTTTTTTTTTTACTTTATTCCATTTAAATCCTTCTCGTTGCCTTCTGGCTAATAAATAATTAGGTTTTAACAGATACTATTATTTTTACAACCATTCCGAAGCATTGCACTGACTGGGAGAAGGAGCATTCCGTGGGGACATGGTCAGAGGCCATTTCCAGGGAGATGTAACCTCAGGCGGCATCTTGTCATTAGGAACAGTTGACAACTATTCATTTTCCTTCATTTTCTGTTGTGTATGTGAGATTTATGTAGGATGGAAATGCTAATTAAATCAGGACACGTTAATGAGCGTTTGGAAGCATTAAGGTTGCTAAAATATTATCTGCAGATATGCAAATGAATCATTTGACGTTCCATCCTCTCCATCTCGCTTTCTTTTACACAGCACTTCTTTTCTTTGTTAACTTATGTTAGTTTTAACTTTATGACTGATAAACTCTTGCAGTTCATGCAGTTGGCTTCTTAATTGCTGCTTAAGTGCTTAGAGTGTCATTTCTTTCACCTTAGTAACAAGAAAACAAAAGTGTATTTATAAACGATCACACTCGGCTGTTGCATAATATAATCTGCGCAACAATTGTTAATTTGGTGCTAAGTCTAAGGTAAAATGGTCTGTTTCTTCCATATATAAAATGTATTTATTTATTGACTTCCAAACCAGCTGAAAATGACACGGATTATTTTATTATGTCTTCCAGCTAAACATCACGTTAATGGCAATTCGATGGTTGAACCTTTCCCGGAAGGCACCCAGATGGCAATATTTGGTAAGTGATTATGAATGTTCCTCCCTTGGAGATAGAAGCCATATCGCATAATGTGCCCACAGGGCATGAGCGCTAGTTTGACCCAGAGGCGGTCCTATGCATAGGCGGCCGCCTAGGGCTCTGCAGATCAGGGGGGCCCCCTGCAAGTCTCAGACCGGACACTGCAAATAACCTCTTACCTGGTCACGGACTCTTGATTAGGGTCGGGACTCTGTAAGAGGGCATCTGGTTGCCACAGTAACACTAAACACAGCCCAGGCGATGGGTATAGCTCTTGGAAGGCTGGCAGCATAGACCCCTGATGAAAAATATACAGCGGCCTTTGACAGCCAGTAACAGGTACTGTCAGAACCACGTGAGATTCTTTGATGGGGCCCCTTCTATTTTTTTCTGTAGTATTCAGAGAGCCACTTTTGCCCTCAACACTGTTGCATAATATAATCTGCGCAACAATTGTTAATTTGGTGCTAAGTCTAAGGTAAAATGGTCTGTTTCTTCCATATATAAAATGTATTTATTTATTGACTTCCAAACCAGCTGAAAATGACACGGATTATTTTATTATGTCTTCCAGCTAAACATCACGTTAATGGCAATTCGATGGTTGAACCTTTCCCTGAAGGCACCCAGATGGCAATATTTGGTAAGTGATTATGAATGTTTCTCCCTTGGAGATAGAAGCCATATTGCATAATGTGCCCACAGGGCATGAGCGCTAGTTTGACCCAGAGGCGGTCCTATGCATAGGCAGCCGCCTAGGGGTCTGCAGATCAGGGGGGGCCCCTGCAAGTCTCAGACCGGACACTGCAAATAACCTCTTACCTGGTCACGGACTCTTGCTTAGGGTCTGGACTCTGGAAGAGGGCATCTGGTTGCCACAGTAACACTGAATATAGCCCCGGTGATGGGTATAGCTCTTGGAAGGCTGGCAGCATAGACCCCTGATGAAAAATTTGCGGCGGCCTTTGACAGCCAGTAACAGGTACTGTCAGAATCACGTGAGATTCTTTGATGGGGCCCCTTCTATTTTTTTCTGTAGTATTCAGAGGGCCACTTTTGCCCTCAACTCATATGCTGGCGGCTCAGCGAGTAGCATTTGTGTCTCACAGCGCTGAGGTCATCATTTATATTCCAGGACTAGGCCTTATCTGTGTGGAGTGTGTATGTTCTCCCTGTGTCTGTGTGGGTTTCCTCCGGGTGCTCCAGTTTCCTCCCACATGCCCAAAAAATGCTGGCAGGTTAATTGGCTATGCTGGTAGGTTAATGGGCTGCTGAATAAATTAAATCTAATGTGTGTGTGTGTGTGTGTGTGTGTGTGTGTGTGTATGTATAATACCTCCACTAATGCAATTACTGCAGGGTCTGCTTGGAATTGGCCAGTGCCACTTGTCTTGATAGAAAGGAAATATTGCCCCAGAACAATGGCATTACCTAGTATCTAACCTGCCATTCTATCTGTAACAGGTAGCTGTAGAAAATCCAGAGACACGAGTTACACACAAATATATGATAAACCGACAGGCACTTTCATGGCTTATCTGCTGTCATTGTCTTAACTCTAAACAGTGAGAGTCCCTTTGTTGGCTTATATATGCTGTGTTTTTACTTTGAGAGCTAACACACCTTAGGCACCTCTTATACCTCCAATATAGCTGATGTGACCCAACACCCCTCCCAGCTGCTGGCCCCGGACATGCTTCCAAACAGAGTCACACAAAATGGTGGTTGCTCAAATCCATTTATAGGCTAATAAATATACGGATACATTTTTATCTAAGACTCAATAGGATCTAAGATGGGTTTAAGAAATCATCAGACTAGAAGCAGAAGTTAAGCTAGAGTCCAGGGTATGGAAATGGTGTAGGGAGTGAACTGCCCTTGCACATACAGGATTTAGGATCATAACTTCCGCTGTGGAGGAGTTGCGATCGCAGTAAGTGCTTACACTTGGATGTGGTCCAATGCGATCTCCTCATGGAGGGTCCCCACAAAGAATGGCCCTATTTTGGTAGGTCCATTCTCTCCCAGACCGTTTCGAACTGGCTGGGATATCGATTGCTTATGCCTCCATGAGACATAACAATCAATCCCCGGAGCACTGAACACGCTGCTCCGATAGGTAAGCCTAAGAACTAACCCCAACCCTTCCCCTGATTCTAATCCTAACCATCCCCTTCCATTACCCTAACCCTCCCTTCCACACAGCCTGACCCTAACCCTCCCCTTCCATTACCTTAACCCTAAACTTCCCTTCCCCGCAGCCTGACCCTAACCTTTTCTTCTCTATAGCCTAATTCCAAGACCCCCCCCCTTCCCGCAGCCTGACCCTAACTCTCCCTTTCAATGGCCCTAGCCCTCCCTTCCTAAGAGCCTAACCCTAACCCCCCCTAACACTAAATGGGGGGGTGGGAATCCTGTGGGTCTGCGAAAGTGAATGGGCGAGTATGCAGATCGGCACTCACCCATTCCTAAAAACCTATATCTAAAAGCAGCTCATCGGAGTGGAGACTGCAACGTAGCCTAATTCCAAGACCCCCCCCCTTCCCGCAGCCTGACCCTAACTCTCCCTTTCAATGGCCCTAGCCCTCCCTTCCTAAGAGCCTAACCCTAACCCCCCCTAACACTAAATGGGGGGGGTGGGGAATCCTGTGGGTCTGCGAAAATGCGAGTATGCAGATCGGCACTCACCCATTCATAAAAACCTATATCTAAAAGCAGCCCATCGGAGTGGAGACTGCAACGGCCTTATGGAGGGCCGATAAACCCAAGTCTTATGGTTATGTGCCTCACTCCGGTGACCTTTGCCCTGGCCCGGGGCTATCCCACATAGATACCAGTGCTGGTTCATGGGGATATTACCTGGAAGGTCCGCCTGTCCCTTGCAGCCTTGCTCTGGTTATGTGGGCTACACAGTTGGAGGCATCTCCAGCAACTGAAACCAGCGTGAAATATGGTCAGATAAAAGTAATTAGTTTCTGCGCTCTGATAGAATCGCTCCCCAGAGCCCGCGACGCGGGGAGGTGTTTATAGAGCTGAATATACAACACACGTCTGCCATCCAGATACTGCTTCCAGGGCTCGGTGTATGAGCTCTTATTCTGCAATAAATCTAGATATTTTTCCACTTACTGTAATATTTGTGTGTTCTAACAAAATAATGCGAGTGATTCATTCCCGGAGGCCGGGGGAGGCGCACATAACGGCAGCTCTCCATAGACTGGATAGGAGAGGCAAACGCTGCAGCTTCCTATGCTGGTGCATTAAATGCTTATGCAATGAAACTAGGCTTTCACAATCAGGCGCAGGATTATCGGCGCATGTTGTGCATGCAGTAGGTGGGCGGGCTGATCGCACGTAACTTGTACGCAACTCCATACGATAGGACATGACATCCCCACACAAGCCAAATATATGGAAATGGTTTTATTAAGCCGCGTCCCTGACTATTAATTATCCCCTTTTTAGGTATATTAGGGATGGGGGCGGAGCTTCATGATTCAAATTGCGTCATCGCGTTCCTCCCTGCCCCTTGAAACTCTAGGATTCTAGTGTTGTCAGGCGTAAGGGGCAGCACTTGGGCCTCCAGCCCACTGCGGGAGAATTGCCGGCTCTCCCGGTATACACGAATTTCAGGAGTCTCCTGGATATTCCAGAGAGTCGGCAACCCTGCTCTAGGTTTCCTTTCTACAGTCGCTGAAACACGGTAACAAATATTAGATTTTATTAGGCATTGTTGTAGAAACATAGAAAGTGCCGGCAGATAAGAGCCACACGGCCCATCCATCCGCCCAGTTGGTTATTTAAAACTATACTGACCCTAGACCCTATTTACCCTCAATTTAGTTTGAGATTTAGGATCTCCTTTATCCCAAGCATGTTTACACTGTTCCACTGTGTTACCTCTACCCCCTCAGATGGGAGAATATTCCACTTATCTATCACCCTTTCACTGACCTCATTATTCACACATTTCCTCTGAATCTACCACCCTCCAGTGTATACACATGTCCTCATGTTCTATTACACCTCTTCCTTTATATAATGCTCCTCCTGTACCTGTCACCCTCCAGTATATACACATGTCCATGTTCTATTACACCTCTTCCTTTATATAATGTCAATCCTGTACCTGTCACCCTCCAGTATATACACATGTCCCCATGTTCTATTATACCTCTTCCTTTATATAATGCCCCCTCCTGTACCTGTTACCTTCCAGTATATACACATGTCCTCATGTTCTATTATACCTCTTCCTTTATATAATGCCCCCTCCTGTACCTGTCGCCCTCCAGGTTATACACATGTCCTCATGTTCTATTACACCTCTTCCTTTATATAATGTCCCCTCCTGTACCTGTCACCTTCCAATATATATTCATGCCCTCGTGTTCTATTACACCTCTTCCTTTGTATAATGCCCCCTCCTCTAGCCGGTCACACCCCTTGATATCTTTGAAAGCTGCTATCATATCTCCCTTCTCTGCTCCTCGTAGAGGTATAGTTAGAGCTATATAGATAGAGATGTATAATATAGATTTCAGTAAAGAACGGTTTGTTGTTTTCAAGTCATAAAGCACTTGTTACCAGGTATTTAACCTGTTTCAGCCTGTTTATCAGAGTCCAAGGAACCAACCGGGGGTAAATTAATTGCACATTTGCAATTTGCACAATTACTGCAGATTAATGACTCTTTTTCTTTCTTATAAAATGAAGTCCAACTAAAATATAGAGGCTTAAAAGCCAACGGCGCACACCCCACTGATGTGGAGCAATGAAAACAAAATTAGGAAGGACGGCAGCTTCAAAGTAATAATGTCTTAGCGCCCCCCCAAACAGAGTTGGATCTAAGACTTGTTTAATTTAACGTAATGAAGGTTGAGTAATTACACTAAGAACGTGGTCACACTGTGATAATGCTCTAATTTATCACTTGGAAAAACATTTAAAAGCAACTATGGACTAAAGGCCCTGAGCGTGCCCCAACGCCGGTATAATAAGTCATTCTGTCACTAATAACTCACTTATTACCAGGTATGTTTGTAGCTCCAGCTTCAAGTGGACACGCACTGTACAACGTCTAATGACCAAGAAGCTTTGTCTATTAGAGAGTTGTAGGGGTTGTGGCTGCCTGTTATTGTGGATGGAGCCGTATCTCCAGAAGATCTGAAATACATTAGAGACTGTGCAAAGAAAGGGAAATACAATGATGCATGGCCTGTGTCACACACCATACAGAGAGACTAGAGGAAGTAACATGTATAGCTTGGAGCAGAGAAGAGCAACTAAAATGGTGCATGGCCTGTGTCACACACCATACAGAGAGACTAGAGGAAGTAACATGTATAGCTTGGAGCAGAGAAGAGCAACTAAATGGTGCAGGGCCTGTGTCACACACCATACAGAGAGACTAGAGAAAGTAACATGTATAGCTTGGAGCAGAGAAGAGCAACTAAAATGGGGCATGGCCTGTGTCACACAGCATACAGAGAGAACTAAACCAGTATAGCTTGGAGCAGAGAGGCTGAGGAGGGACAGGATATCAGCATTTAAATTCATCAAGGGTCGAAAAAGGTAAAGAGGGGGATATTTCAATGGAAGAGATGTATTAGAAGCTGAGGGCGTGTAAAGTTCTATATAGTAGATTATTCAACCGTCGGCTCTCTATTCACTGCTTATACGCCTAGGTCATTGTCACCCAAACATGCTACTAATCAATAAAACCGCAAGTTACTCTCCTATTGTCTTGGTGACTGATGAAAGAAGACTTTTAAATCTTATTGTACATTTTCTATGTAGATATGACAGATTTCTGCACTCTCTTGTCATCTCATCTCATGACTAGTGTAACCTCCTCCTTTCTGGTCATCCACTGACCCATCTCGCTCCCCACCAATCCATACATAATGCAGCCTCTAGTCTAATCTCCTCTCCCACTGCTTCACCTCTACCTGTCCTCTCCTCTCTGTCAGTCTTCACATTGGCTTCTTGTCTGCTTCAGAATTCTCTTAAAACTCCTCACCACGGCCTACAATGCTTCTACCTCTCCACTGCAACCTACCTCTCCTCCCCAGGTACAGGAGGGAGAGGGGGATATGATAGAAAGGATATAACACAGTACAGGAGGGAGAGGGGGATATGATAGAAAGGATATAACCAGGCACAGGAGGGAGAGGGGGATATGATAGAAAAGATATAACCAGGCACAGGAGGGAGAGGGGGATATGATAGAAGGGGTATAACCAGGCACAGGAGGGGGTATTTATCTCAAGAAGAATAAGAAGATACGTACAACATTGACACTGGAGGGACAAAGGTTTATATATTCTATTTTTTTTTTTTACAACAAAAACATCACACCTCAGAATGAAATAGGGCTGTTATGGATTAAATAATAATAAAAAAAACTGTTTGGACTTATATAGAAACGTAGAAAGTGATGGCAGATAAGAGTCTCAGAGTTTAATTAAAACTACACTGACCCTAGACCCTACTTTACCCTTAATTTTAGTTTGGGATTTAGGATATTCTTATATTTATCCCAAGCATGTTACACTGTTCTACTGTGTTACCTCTACCCCTCAGATGGGAGAATATTCCACTTATCTATCACCCTTTCACTGACCTCATTATCCACACATTTACTCTATCTATCACCCTTTCATTGGGCCTTATTCAGAGATCCATTATCACGACGAGATGTGTGCGTATTTTTGCGATCGGATAAACCGCACATGCGTAGTAACTTTTGGTACGCAATCTACGTTGATTATATGCTCGTAAGACCAGTAGGCACGGACCTATGTATCGCACGTGGGTACCTACGCACGGATCTCCCACGCAAAAATACGCACGTGAGAATTTAAATAAAAATGGGCGTGGGGAGGCATTTTAATGAAGCAATGTGGGCACAACTAGCATGAATCGCATGCACGGAGGACACACGCGCACGCAACTGCACACGGAAAGAGACTAGTGGTCTATGGAGGTGTAAGTCTACGAGAGCACGGATTTGCGAGGGGGGTGTCATGGGTTTTGGTGCGTGTTCCATGCTACGTGCGTTTAATTGCGTACGTGTTTGCAAACGGTTATTTGAATACGGCCCATTTTCCGCACATTTCTGAACCTCCCACTCTTCAGGTAAACCATATCCTTTTGTTCTATTACACCTCTTCCTTTGAATAATGACCCCTATTGTACATTTGACATATGTAAAAGCTGCTATCCTATTCCGCTGGCCCTTCTCTGCTCCAAGCTATACATGTTACTTCCTCTAGTCTCTCTGTATGGTGTGTGACACAGGCCATGCACCATTTTAGTTGCTCTTCTCTGCTCCAAGCTATACATGTTACTTCCTCTAGTCTGTCTTTGTATGGTGTGTGACACAGGCCATGGACCATTTCAGTTGCATATCACGAAAAATTCTGTGTTTCTAAGACTAGTGTTGTACTGCATATCCCAGCATGCCCTGGTAGCAATTTTTGCAGGCATTATGACACGTGAATCCGTTGCGCAGACCATCTCTCACCCTCACACGTGTACAGAATGTGCTTGTATATACTAGGCTATAACATATGAGGTGTAGAGACCAGGCACACCAGGACCTCGGGAAACCTCGCACACTGTTGTCATGACTACGGAACGGCAAGCCGGGGAGGGGAAAGCCGTTCAGCCATCTTTCCCTGGAACAATGCATTGTACGTTTCAGAAAACCAGGATTACTGGGAGGTCAGGGACGCAGCACTTGCACATTTACAATGTGATGTTATTCCTATAAACACACGATGACCTTAGAGCTCATTAGATCTTTATTTAATTTAGGATTTAGAATATTGTTTTTCACCAGTATGCTAAAATTGCCCTATTGTATTAACCTCTACCAACTCTGATGTAGGGTTATTAAATTTATCTACTTCCCCCGATGTCATAGCTGCCTCCTCATTCTAATACTATCCCCCTGTCCCTCATGTACCTGGTTTTATACCTTCTATCATATTCCCCTCTCCCTCCTGTACCTGGTTATATCATTCTATCATATCCCCCTCTCCCTCCTGTACCTGATTATATCCTTCTATCATATCCCCCTCTCCCTCCTGTACCTGGTTATATCCCTTCTTTCATATCCCCCTCGCCCTCCTGTACCTGGATATATCCCTTCTATCATATCCCCCTCTCCCTCCTGTACCTGGTTATATCCCTTCTATCATATCCTCCTCTCCCTCCTGTACCTGGTTATATCCTCTATCATATCCCCCTCTCCCTCCTGTACCTGGTTATATCCTTCTGTCATATCCTCCTCTCCCTCCTGTGCCCTGTATCTTAGCAGTGGAGATGATCATTACCCTGCTCTGTGTAGCACTGGCTGATCACTGGATCCTTAGCAGGAGTTAGAAATGGCCACTCTTATATAACGATTAGATACAGCACACACTTCTCTTCCTGTGTCCTTCAATCATGAATCTGCTTTATTGCAGGTATGGGCTGTTTCTGGGGAGCAGAAAAAAAGTTCTGGAGACAGAAGGGGGTCTATTCCACTCAGGTGGGCTTTGCCGGTGGTCATACCCCCAACCCCAGCTATCAGGAGGTCTGCTCAGGTATGTATAATTGTACCTAATCTCTCTTTTATATCAGTGGCTGCAGATATACAGGTTTTTTCGAACTGTGCTTTTCACACTCTGATTCTGAACCAGAGTTTAAAGTAACTGCAAAATAGAGAATATAAGCAAAACCTGTGCAAAACTGTGCAATACTGTGTAAAATTGTGCCAATACTGTGCAAAATAGTGAAAAACCTGTGTAATACTGTGCAATTTGTGCAATACTGTGCAAAATAGTGAAAAACCTGTGCAATACTGTACAAAATAGTGAAAAACCTGTGCAATACTGTGCAAAATAGTGAAAAACCTGTGCAATACTGTGCAAAATAGTGAAAAACCTAAGCAATACTGTGCAAAATAGTGAAAAACCTGAGCGATACTGTGCAAAATAGTGATAGTGAAAAACCTGAGCGATACTGTGCAAAATAGTGAAAAACCTGAGCGATACTGTGCAAAATTGTGAAAACCTGTGCAATACTGTGCAAAATAGTGAAAAACCTGAGCAATACTGTGCAAAATAGTAAAAACCTGTGCAATACTGTGCGAAATAGTGAAAAACCTGAGCAATACTGTGCAAAATAGTGAAGAACCTGTGCAATACTGTGCAAAATAGTGAAAAACCTGTGCAATACTGTGCAAAATAGTGAAAAACCTGAGCGATACTGTGCAAAATTGGGCAAACCCGTGCTGAGCTGCAGGAAAGCGCATTTAAAATGTGCCACCTCAATGGTCCTGATTTAGACCTCTGTGTTTTCCACACGTACGGAGGTCTGCATGTCCACACGTGAGAGGCGAGCGCACTCCGCGGTCACTCACATGCCCAGATCTCTACATTAAAATCTCTGCACGGACCCGAATCCGTCTGCATGCAGATCAACGCGGATCTACCTACCGCCGGACACTCACCTTCACCTGCATGGCCACCCCCCATCCCTCCCCGTGCGAAGATTACGCATGCTAATGTCTCATAACGCCCCTACGCACGCGAGCTGTCAGAATATCTCCAGACTTGCGTATGCAGCTTGGGAACGTCGGATAACGGTGTATTATAGGATCAGCCCCAATGAGCTGAGAGATGATGGTCCATAGTTCAGCTATAAGTAAGAGTCTATAAACAAAGCTGTTTAGTGTGTGCAATGAGCAGATTCAATCAGTATATTTCCCTGTATGCAATAAATGTCATTCATTGTAATATGAGACAGGATCCGGGAGTCTGCAGGACATTACAAATGTGTAATAACCTCTTCCCCTGTACTGCACATGTGTATAGATGGATGTTGGAACACGGTATAACTGATAGGAACAAAAGACAGGTCCGGCGCTCCAAACAATCATTATATAACACTATGTGTCAGCACATACATAAAGAGGAGGGTTAGGTCACAATATAGCTATATTGGGTTATCTCACCTGCCCAGCCTCCAGCCACCTCCTGTAGGTGAGTCCCCATCCATCTGCTATATGTGAATCAGGAGGTCTGTATTTTTTCTTTATCTTGTTACTGTTACTAGTTTTACTTTGGGCGTCTGACCCTCCCCAATATGGCCGCTGCAGTCTGACCCTTCCCCAATATGGCCGCTGCAATCTGACTCTTCCCAATATGGCCGCTGCAGTTTGAC